>JARLTB010000360.1:6772500-6817500 GCA_030141615.1 Unio pictorum | reverse complement strand
CGACAAGTCGATATATATTTAAGAGTTTAACGTTGTTTTTTCTGCGTTCGTCGTGGTATAAACTGTCAGTTGCCGACTCACACAGCAAATTGGAATGTATTATGTTATTTTCTTTTTTCATGATAAAAAAATAATCATAATTGTGCGTAGTAATACTTTACTCGGGTTTCTGTTACGTAGCTAATTAGAGCTCTTGGGATTGTCGTGCTTGTAAGTCCGTCATCCAATGGAACCCACGGAAGGAATTTGAACATTTTGAAAATTTTATCATAATGAACACGTGTATTTAAAGTTGAAGCTCAATATTTAAAGTCACGATGTCATGACTATAAGGATGTGTGCTTATTTTAGATTGACCTAATGTGATTTGGCATATTTATCATTATTATGACAAGTGAGTAATCTGATTTCGTTCTTCAAAACCTATTTTCGTGTTATAAACAGGCTGTACTAATACATGCACTTCTATGAAGTTTGGTTATAGAAAACATGTGATCAATTTTGTTGGCTCAAACATACACATACAAGCACAGGTGTAAACTAATTAAGTACTTTTTTATCCTTCTAGTTATTCCATGAGTTGTCTTGTGACAATGGTTCGAAACCGGATTCCTCTCATCAAAATTGTGACATCAGTGTATACAATGAACAGACAGACACACAAAATGACAGATTTGAAAACAGTAAGACAATTTAATTTGTGAAATTTGTGTTTATTGTTGACACACATTTTGAATGATACTGAGTAGTGCAATAACAATGACAATACATCATAATAATTGCAGTCCATGTAGCTTTTAGGGAAAAGTAATGAAAATCTGTATTACACATTCATGTATTTACTGTTTGAGAAAAGCAAATAACATGTTGGTATTGATAGTTTACATGGACACTTTATTTGAAAATCACATACTTGCAATCCATGTAGCTGGTAGAGAAAAGTAATGAAAACTGTATGACACATTCATGTATTTACTATTTTAAAAATGCAAATAACAGGTTTGTATTGATAGTTTACATGGACATTTTACTTGAAAATCACATGCATGCAATCCAAGTAGCGCGTCATAATGAGATTCCCTGCGATATATTTCGCTGTTCGTTCTTACCAATTCATCAAATCTTTTATCATCCAAACTCGTAAATAACCATACTGACACAGGATCGTTTTTATTTAACGCTTATATAAAATAAAATATGTTCCCGGAAGAGTTCTGTGGATAAAATCGTACATTTTGATATCGTGGAAATATTGATACTGCGTTAGTCCACACGTGGGAAGTATGATCAATTATATGTTTTGGTGCTCCATTTGATTTATAGTTCGATTCGTATACTATGTCTCCTCTTATTGAGTTACCGGTTATTGGAAATCTTCATATTTGTTCTAATCCTCGTTTATCTTTATACGGCTTATATCTGTCAGACGGTTTCATCGCATCGCATTTTTAAAATGTTTTGTTATTCGCTTAAGGACACAATTTAGCGATGCGATTTTCATCAGCGTTAGATTATCAATACTGGATTTTTTTATTATCGGTTACACTCCATAAATAACCGCGGTCACAGGATACGATCGCTTATAATACGGTTTGTAAAGACCGGTCAGCATTCCTGGTATTGAACTTTTACTCACAATGACGGTCTTTTTATCAGCAAGGACAAATTTATATTATCACGAATAATCCAATTACCAATTTCTGCTAGTGAACTCAATTTTACTCTGACAAAACACTTTCGATTATCAACATGGGCAATTATACTCGCCGCTGGTTTTCTGTTCATTGTAGCATCAACACTATTATTGATTCGCAATGTTAACTTCACGTGAGATGCACTATCGCTAATACGTTCCTTCTTGGCATCAGGGCTTTTATTATTCAGATTGTTATTCCTCGCTAGAGGTTGTATTGGTAGGTCAGGAGAGATTATATCGAGATTAAATTTCGATTCCCAGTGCTTGATTTCGATCACCTCTCAAAATCTTCCATACTATAATAATACAGGTATTTAAGTTACAAATATTATATATATATATATATATATATATATATATATATATATATAGAGAGAGAGAGAGAGAGAGAGAGAGAGAGAGAGAGAGAGAGAGAGATACATAACGTCTCAAACAGAATTCAGTGCAGGTGGTTGATGATAGGGTCTGTAATATCTTGTAATAAATTATGTATAAATGAATTTTGCGTATATCGTTCACAAAGTGTGCAACGAGGAAGCTTAGGTCCGAAAGCGTGATTACGATGTGGTGTTGGAGCTGTATGTGCAATGTGATGGTTAGCGATATCGAAAGCTTAAACGGTTTGATGATATAGAAAAAAACGAACTTGATATAGTAAATTACAAAGTTATGAGAACCGCATGATATTATATATCAAGATTCTCAAGTAACAATCTACGCAAATAATGACAAATTATTATGTATATAAATTAATCAAAACTTTGTCTCACATCATATGATCAAGAAGTATGAAACAAATCGTGATGGTGTAGTCAGACACTGCTAAACCTCCACTTATGTGGGTTATTCTAAATGTTTCAGTTGATCAGGTTTATATTATTGCTCTTGTATTAACACCAGTAGATGTACTTGATGATAAATTAAACTGTAACGGATAAATCAGGGTTAACTCAGACTAGATGCAGTAACTGTAATGGTATAATTTCAATGTGTCGATTCATCACTGAGAATAACATAAATACCCATGTTGTATCGAGTACACCATATTGATATTCTCTTTATGCGGTATTTTAATATTATAAAGCCTTTCTGCTATAGGAGGAAAATCACTAACGGTATTACCCTGTGTTCCTTTAATTGTCTTGATTTTTGTTTTGATATCAGAAGGTTTTATGACAACAGTCAGCGGAGCACCAAAGAAATTATCTGCGATTTCATCCATTTTTCTAAACTTTCTACGGAGATATGCGAACGATCCTCCATGAACATCATATTCGGCCCGCAGCGATGATAGTTTATTATAAATGGTATCTAAAACAATTTTTTTTTATCGGGTTCTTGTCAGATGATGGATGCCGCGAGAATATTATCCAATGTCGTTGGAAAAAGACCTCAAGATCTAATCTTACCAGTGGAATCAAAATACGCCATGGAGGTTACTCTATTATTTTTTACAACAGTATCGCTCAATGAAAGATTTCTCGTTTTTAATTTTCCCTGCTTATCCAGAAACATAACAATTTCGTTGGTCCACATTTGCAAGATTTACAAATTAGGAAAATTAGTCTTTAATGATTTTTTTCACACTCTCTTTTCATGTTCCTTCAGTAGGTTTTTCTCTCGATATATCTACCATTATTCTTTTATTTTAAAATCATAGATTTCCAACGCTGACTTATATAATCGTGTGCAATTTTACGAGGTGGTTTGGTTGATTTTGATAAAAATCTAGTACAGCAATTACTTCTCTACCGCATATTAACGGGTCAGTTATTGTCTGTGTTGTTAACATTGAGTACCATATTTTGTCTGATCGCTGAAATATTTTAGAAATGTGTTGGGTGGGGCTAACCGACATATGCGGTTCAGTGGGTTCCATGTTTGACGGAATTATCGATATTAAAGATACTGGTTTCAACGCTATTTGGTCTGGAAGATAACTGGTCTCGCATCAAATTCCTTGAAGTTTTCTAATCTTACTTATTAGCAGCATCGATTAAATCGAAATTTGACAAAGGTGTTATTAAATCATTAGGCTTTTTCATTAAGAATTAATAATGCCTGGTAATATCAGTTCCCTTCCATAAATTAAACTCCCTGCTAACCTTAGACACGTTCCTAGTTTGTATCCTTTATCCGTTGCTTTCCATAATGCCATTCCTGCCGCTGTACCGACTGCTCCGAGGGCGGCGGCTTTCGCGACTGCAGAAGCTGCCTCGGCGATTAATGCTGGTATAACCGCATTAAGAGGAAATATATCACCTGATTTAATTATATCTAAAATAGCACTCGCGGATAATTTAAGTCAGATTCCTGTTTAATCCTTAATTGCATCACTGAACTTTTTAATCTAACGTTTTGTCAGTGATAGTTTATTTTGATCGCCTGTGATCTGGTTATGTTTTCAGGTTATTGTGGTTCCAATTTAATTTAGCTGAATCTGTTGAAGTTTGTTAATTTAACCAAGAGTAAGTGTAACATTTACATGATTATAGGAGATTTATAATAATACGAGTGATCTAATTGTGTTACAAATTCGGAAAACATTTATATGTTTTCAACCTGGCATCAATGACTCTCATTCGTGCAGCAACACTTTCAAGTAATATTAATTTGTTACTGAGTATAATAGCGATTGCTCTGTAATCATGGATAGGGATATAACCTGTTGCATTGGTCGTAAGAGTTACAAGAGCTTGAAAGTGTATATCACCAACAGTCTGTCTGGTTATATCAAGATGTTCCATTTAAAATCAACATTCAGATCACGTCCCATAATGTCAGCAAACAATGATACGCGCATGCTATTTAGATTTATCAAAAATTAAGTAAAATATCTTGAGATGGTTCGTGTTGACCATATATTCTTAATGTCACGTCAGAGTTTGTGAAATATCATATGACTCCGCTTTTAAGAATTTAATCGTATTCGATCTTGTAACGCAACAACTATATGTCATGGCTCAGAAATACACTGTTGTAATGCCATATGCCATGTAAGTATAACGTTAATATTAATATGTTGTTTTTGTTAGCCATGATAGCAATGATTTGCCAACTGTATCCATAAATTAGAATAATTTATTTTCAGCAGTGATAGGTTGAGTCATTACTGGCATCCACAATAAGAGCTTTGTTATATTTACTTTACCATCAGCGCCTTCCCAGATTGCATCATTAAGACTTCGCCTCGTAAATCAATTAGATTATTGGACTGGTCAGTAAGTCTGAAATTAATTCTCGTTAACGAATCATTATGACATCTCTTATAGACGGGATTAGTTGGATCTTCAATAATTAGAAATCCTGGAGGAGCTGTTGGGGCAAATGAGTATAAAATATATCCCTGCTGACCTTGATTTGATCGCTCGAGATTTATTTGATAGCTACCTTCAATAACATTACATACTAAATTAAATGCTATCTCCGAAGATATATTCACGTTGAGCGGCGCAATATGCCTACCACCACCGTCTGGGTCATTATTATGTTTGAGGATTGTTGTTTGTTGTTTCCATTTGTTGAGTATCAAAGAAACGTTTTTTTGAATAAGATCATTAACAGATTTTTTAGTTAATTTGCGTTATACCCAAGAAACTTGAAATCGG
This sequence comes from Unio pictorum, assembly GCA_030141615.1. Lineage (NCBI taxonomy): Eukaryota > Metazoa > Mollusca > Bivalvia > Unionida > Unionidae > Unio > Unio pictorum. The sequence continues at coordinate 6,812,196 of JARLTB010000360.1, read as the reverse complement.
GTAAATCGACCTCTGTTATATTGTAACCAATTAGGAATTTTTCTTTATCCCCATTCTTGTCATTAATTATCGCCTGAATTACTCGTTTGCTGATATATTATATGTCAGATACAAGTTGATTTAATATCTCAACATATTTTATGATCTCATCTTGTGGCTTTGTTATATCAGAGAGATGCTCCTGAAAGCTCCGTTGTAGTCGTTCTAGTTGTGTTTTATGTAATCGATTAATCTCACTAGAGTAATAAATGATGTATTTTAGCGTAAATCAAATGGTAACGAATGAATCAAGGGTTTCCTCGAAAACAAAATCCCATTGCATGATATTGTTATCGGTAAAGATAAATCTATCGGTTACTTTTGCATTTTTTATGCTATACAAATCATCTCGATATGACGGGTTGATTTCGTGATATGATTGTACATCTGTGACATAATCATACTTTTTAGGCTTGGGTAATTGATATGCTGTCCGAGGTGGGATATCAGGCCACACCAGTATTGTTCTTATAGAACTTTGATAAATATCTACGACATAACTTGGTGAGTTTATTTCGATGGCAGATGATAGCGTCGGCTCGTGGACTGTTATAGCGATTATCGATTCTACTCCAGTAATGGATTTTATTCTACGCTGAAATTCAGTATTGATTTGATCAATTTGGTACGACCCAGATGGTATCGAAACAACGTTCCAGTCTGGAGTTCCATCGGGTTCATTCTTATTCGCAAATACCAAGGAATTAATCGGTTGTTGACCACCAAATTCTACCGACCTAATATTAGGCCAACTGTGATACACTCGTAGTTTTGCTAGCGCTATTTTTTTCACCGGAATCGGAGTAGGAAAATTCACACTGAATTCGGGATTCGTTGAGGTTATTGATATCATGCTAGTCTTCATCGGTGTGGTATTTTTTGGTTATTTGTTGAATCGGTTCGGTATTTTTTACCATTCGTTGAAGTAGTTCTTGCGTTGTTGTCATTGTTATTATACTCATGTTGTATTTCTAATTTTTACATCGCGGAATCATAAATCGCTTAGAACTCACTATCTGATATAAATGTATCATCGAGCGACGACGATATCATCGAGGATAATTGCCAATACGCGGTTGATACAACATGACATTTAATAACGTAGTGTTGCAGTTTACGCTGGCTGCATGATGCTATTTCTTTTTGTTATAATTGAAATTATTTCCGCAATTGTTTAACTAATAATCGACATGGAAACAGGAATATACAGCACAGACCAATGACATTTAAATACATAAAAGTAAATAAAACTGGATCTTAAAGATACGTATGTCTCAATTAAAAACTCTCGTAAACAAATAATATAAATAAATATAGATAAACAGTGGTATTAATATTGATATTATGTTTAACGCACATTCTTAAAATAGTAAAAAGATAAACTAATATATTTTATTGAAAAATCTTTAATATTTCATCAAAACTCAGCTTATACAATAAAATATATGTTGTGCTTTATAATTATAATCAAGCATTTTATAAATAATCAATCATTTTTATAAAATTGAAAATTAATTCAAAACTGCTTATTTTGAAAAGAAATAGTAAAATTATTTGAATGATATTATTTAAAAAGTTATTTTGTAAATTAGAATAATATACAATTATTGTTACATCGTTGTAAACAAAGGACATACAAATATGATGAATGACGGTTGTGTAGTGTTTTAGTATTTAAACCATTCTGGTATATCGTAATAAAGCGGTGAATCCAATAGTTTTCCTTTAATAGAAGTTCCATCTCGGAATCAGCTATAACAACAGGTTAAAAGGAGAAATATTACACAGTATGCGAATTCTTGTTTAAATGTGCTGCAACATGTAATGAAAACAACTGATCGATATATTTTGTTATGTATGATCTATGTTGGTTCCTAGGTTTATATATGCGTTGACTGGTTTGTCCAATATATTGGATACCATATTTTCTGCATGTGATTAAACGAATATCATTTGATGGAGCACAATTAGTATTACAACACATATAAAATGGTTCTTTCGTATTATTGCTATTGAAAGAAGTACTTGTATTAATAATAGCATTTTACAAAATACACAATATCTTTAAACTTAGTAGAGAAAGAAGTACTTGTATTAATAAAAGCATTTTACAAAATACACAATATCTTTACACTTAGCAGATTTATTTTTCACAATTATGTACATATTCGCAATTTGAAAGTAATTTTCATCTTTACAAATTCACATCTGTTAGCGTGGGTTCGAGTCTCAGATTCGTTCAATGTGGGTATGTGAGAAAGCTTGCCAATAGCTTTCATGGATCGGTGGTTGTTTGCGGGCGATTTTCCCAGGTTCTTCAATTAAATCATAGCCGCCACATATAGAGTTTCTGGTGCTGAACGAGGGCATTACACTCTAAAACAGCAAGGCCTAAATTACAAAACAAATAATACACCGCCCCGATGGTCTAGTGGTTAGAGCGTCCTCCGTGGATGTGGGTTCGATCCACGGCTGAGTCATAACAAAAACTTAAAAAACTGGTACTAACAGCTGCCTGGCTTGGCGCTCAGCATTAAGAAGTTAGTGTTAGGACTGGTCAGCCAGGATTCAGGATAATGTGATAGGTCGGGACATCATTCTACATGATGCCCAAGTGCTAGACATGACTATAATGTTCCTCACTACAGACATTTTAGCGATATGTTAAAGCTACGTTGCAAATCTTAATAAAACGATCATATTTTACCTTCGTTTATTAAATATACTTTTGATTTCAATTTGATATTTACAGAAACTAACCGAATAGTATTTTCTAGTTATACTTAATGTTTTTTCACTCTACACAAATATACCACACAATGATTGTATCGAACAGTGTAATTATTATCTTGAAGAAAACGAATATACATGTAAACTATCAAAACAATATATTTGTGATTTGATAAAACGTGTGCTAAAAACTAACTTATATCAGTTTGATAATACAAACTCCAATCGTGTTAACTGCAATGAGTAAACCTTAATCACCATTGTATGCATCTTTATTTATATGGAAATTTACAACAAAAATGATTTATAAAAATTGCCTCTTAAAACCAAATGATTGGTTAAGATTTTTAAAAGATATCTTTAAGATTTTGGAGCGATTCATTAGAAGACCGTTATTGTTGTATCGACTGTTTAAACAAATTACATCCATCGATACAATTTACATTTAATGTGTCTAAAACAAAAGTATCATATTGAACTTTGAGGTCATGATAAATGAAAATAATGACATCACGACTCTGGGTCATGTTTCAACACCAGAATTTACATGAATATTATTCCTGCCATCCTAACTCACGTATAAACGGGATACCATTTAGCCAAGTGGAAAGATATATAATAAATATTTTTATGACAATGTTCTGAAATAATCTTTATGAGAGTTAAGTCGGCATTTTAAAACAAAAGAAATTACCCTATCGACATCATTTATACTGCTTTCGAAAATCTATCTTCTCTTACACAACTTGAATCAGTACAATATAAAATCAAAAATGGAAATGAAGATATCATTTATTTTGTTACTAAATAGAATTCATGTCTGCATACTACAGGTAAGATTATCAATAAACATTGGGATTTATTTTTTAAAAAAGTTAAGTAAGTGTTCAATCTCTGCACAAAAGCAAACCCACACTTGCCTAATAAAGGACTGAAAGTCTTTAATATTTTCTAATTAATTATACATTATAAAATACTTCATAATACAAAAGATAGCAACTAAACGTAGAAATATGAAAGTAATTTTGTATTATTTTGTAAAATGCTTTTATTAATACAAGTACTTCTTTCTCTACTAAGTTTAAAGATATTGTGTATTTTGTAAAATGCTATTAATGAAATTAATTCTTCTAATAACAATAACACGAAATAAGCTTTAATATGCGTTGTGATATTAATATATGTTAGTTTATGTGCTTTTTTTAAAATATGCATTTATAAATTTAAAAAATATTAATACAACTGTTAATATCTATTCCTAATATACATTTAAAATAATGCCAATCATCAAAGCTAGAAGACAGAAAACTATGTACCGGTCAAATATGTTCGTATCATTGCATATATATTTCACGTGGCTTCGGTTGATTATTAATTTTGCATGTGGTACGATTTGTTTTTACACACACAAACACACACACACACACACACACACACACACACAAACACACACACATGTGAGAAGTCATTAAGTTTGCAATACGTTGGGATTATAAACTTTAAAAAACGCTCAGAAAATATAAACATTGTCCACGCATGGTTGTCTTATAAATACATGCCTCTAAATTCATGCCAACACACTGAAATGTGTATGCATTATATTTTTGTCGTAATTATGACTGTATATATGTAATTTAAATTTAACTCTAATCCGACCAAAGAAGAAGTCGCTGACCAGAGATTCATACAAATATTTTCAGATATTGATGAATGCACAATGCAAGATTCTGCGTGTCACAATCGTGGGAAGTGCTCAAATACTGAAGGAAGCTTTGAAAGTCAGTGTAGTAATGGTTATGTGGGAGCTAAATGTGAAACAGGTAGGAACAGTATATATCGCTGTCATTGGAACACATCACTCACGAAGCATATTACAAATATTATTTACCGATATCGAATGTTGAATCGTTGAAAACACTCACGGAATTATATCTAAATTTCTCTAATAACGGTTGAACGCAACAACATAAATGATCCACGTAGTCAGAACTGTTATAGAGAAAAAGTCAAACTAGTACATTTGTCAAATCGTTAGGGTACAAAGCTCAACTTACGTTTGTCAAACAGATCACACATTGTAGAAAATATTCACAAACTGAATTGTCCATTTTCAAGCTAGCCATGTGTGACATTTTGTCTACGATCCAAAACTACATAAATCAACAATAACACACACACACACACACACACACACATATATATATATATATATATATATATATATATATATATATATATACTTTGTATTATTCAGTTTGGTTGCATTATGACTAAATAATTAACATGTTTAAAAACGTAATAGAACATATATAAAATTGATTAAATTAATCGTATTTGTTTGCTTAATATGCGATCATTAAGCCATAAGGTCATAATATTATGTGCTCCAGTGAATGGAGCCTCGCCGTGCAATAAAACGCTTTGCATTTAATGATAACAGCCACCAACAAATCATAATACATTCAGTCGATACACAGAAGGCATTCCATCTAAAATCGGACCTTCTTAAACTATTGTAGTAAATGCCATACAAATTGAAAGAAATATTCTTCACCCAAAAGAGCAAGCAAGATATTGAACATTAATAAACCACTATTAAAATACATCCACAAAATATTACAAATTCACAAACGATAATAGGTAAATTGAACTGGATGTATAATGATGAATGGCATGGTCAGTGATTCATTGTCTGCTCTTGCGGACGAATAACCACATTCATCTCGTTTATGTCATAAAAAAGGAGAGATGAAATGTTGAGTTATATAATTCGACAGCTTTATATGCAAGGTTATTGTTGTATTGTTGGTCTGTTTATATTTGCATAATGGATTATTGGGTTTGAGGGATATTTTGTGTGCAAACATTTTGATGTGAATTATAGAACTATTGACTTGTCTGCCTATCTATCTATCTATCTATCTATCTATCTATCTATCTATCTATCTATCTATCTATCTATCCATCCATCCATCCATCCATCCATCCATCCATCCATCCATCCATCCATCCATCCATCCATCCATCCATCCATCCATCCATCCATCCATCCATCCATCCATCCATCCATCCATCCATCCATCCATCCATCCATCCATCCATCCATCCATCTATCTATCTATCTATCTATCTATCTATCTATCTATCTATCTATCTATCTATCTATCAATCTATCTATCTGCCCGCCTGTATGTCTATATATATATATATATATATATATATATATATATATATATATATATATATATATATATATATATATATATATATATATATATATATCAATCCATTGTATTTGCAAGTTTCATATACTAGTTAGTAATCTCCGTCAATATTTCTGATTTTTAAAAGTGGTACCAGAACAATCGAGTTCAGCCGGCATAGCAGGGGGTGTGACCGCTGCTATTTGTCTCCTCATTATTGGTGTTATCATTGCCTTTATAATGTACAAAAGGTAAGCAAAGCAAAATTTATATCTAGTTATATATAAACTGGGAACTAGACTAAAGCATCTAATAGTTATTAACCAATGCAAGTGAATCTATTTTTTGTATATTTTGTATAAATCGTTAGCATCAACTGGCTTGAAAAGCTAGTTGGTTTTTCCTGAATATAAAACGTTCAATTTCCAACATTTCCATTATATCTAATGTTATCTGGACATCTCCCGATGAGGTATGATTATGAACCAAATAAATGTGCATAGTAATAAAAAGTGTTTATGGTTCATATATCATTCTGGTTTAGCCCGTTTTGTAATAGGCTATTCCTATCAACGTCTTAAACATGCAGACTTGTCAGAGTGTAACTGTAGATCAGCCTTGCAACGGCAAATGAGTCGTTATGCAAGAACTGTATACAACTTTGCGAATCCATCCAAGACGGATAAAAGGATGTATTGACCCTTGAAAGTAATATTTTCTCAAGACTGCATAAGGCGGTAATACCTCAATCAAAGATAATTCATGGATTTGTTCAAAACAACTACACATTTGCAATATTATTAAGCGATATTGAGGTATATTGCATCTGAACTCTTACTGATATGTTCACATCCGTTAGTCTCGAGAGACAATGAAAGTCTGCCGATAAGGGACAACCCGGTTAGTGGTTGTGTAGCGTCTGTAGTGGACATATAGCCCGAAACGAGAGTGGCAATCATTGAAGAACTTTATGCACTTGAAGGATGACTCTGGTGCGTGTTCGATCTGATTCTGCTTCCTCCAGGATCACTTGTCATCAGAGCGTTGCGTGTATCGCTGGATTTCCAACCAGTGGTCAGAGTATGTCTCCAACTGAGTCTTTCTCGAGCAAACTCATCAGTGAGATTTCATGTCCCGCTTGCGGACATCCTTGAAGCAGAAATTTGGCCCTATTATCGACATTTTACAGAGGCAGGTTCCGAATAAAGAACATATCTAAGTATGCGTCCGTCATCAATTTGACGTATATGGTCCAGTCATTTTTTGCTACGTTGGAGGAGAAGTGTGACCATGCTTTGAATCTTTGTACATTCCAGCACTGTGTTGTTTGTTACTCAAACACTCCAGGTGAACCCAAGTGTTTGTCAGAAATATCGCATGTGAAAGTCAGTCAGTATAATCTCGTGTGAGAAGTATAGAGACATGGTTGCATTGGCATACAGGAGAGCGCTTAACACGCAAACACGGTACATGAACTTCTTAGTGTTCAGGTTCAGCATGATATTGTTCCACAATCTCTGTGACAACCAGGAGAAAGTTGTTGATGGCTTTTCAATCCGCTTGTTGAGCTCAGCATCAAGCGTTAGTGTTGCCGTTGATATTAGAGCTAAGGTGCGTGACCTGGATGACTACCTCAAGTACGTACTTGTTGATGTTGATGATTGGGCGTCCGCGTTCTGAGTTATCACGTTAAAATTGTTTAGGTTGATGGTCCTCGCAAACGCACCGCAATCTTTAGCAAATCGGTTCATCAGGTACTGTATCTGAAGCTTCTGTGTGAGTGGCTAGAGAGGCAACGTCTGCGAAGAGCATGTCCCAGATTGTTGCTTCACACACTTTGCTCTTTGTCTGTGGTCGTGCCAGGTTGATCAGTTTGCTGTCTCATCCCGTATGCACATATATCCAATCTGAGGACGTCTCGAAAGCATGTTTGAGCAGGACACCGAGGGTGATGCCGAGGACTGGGGTCGGACGTTGAGCAATCGACTGAACTGTGTCTTTCATCTCATCGTGGAATGAATGGATCATGCTTGGTAGCTTTGGGGGCATCCGATTTTCGTCAGGATTGTGAAACGTCCGTCAATGCTGACCAGATCTAACGCCTTGGTAATGACATGCGTTTTTCTTCTCCTCTGCATTTCTTCTGCATTTGCCTGACGGTGATCATGTTGATTGTGGACGTCTATGCGTTTAACCCGCACTAGGATTCTATATACACTTTGTGTGAAAGCGTCGGCAGTCTGTTCAGGATGCGAATACTTTACCCAGGATGCTGAGAATGAATATGTCCTTGTAGTTGCAGTAACTTATGTTGCCTTTATTCTTATACAGGGTTATGTTGTTGGCGTCTCTCAAGTCCTGAGGCACATCACCCTCCTCCCAGCACTTGATGACTTTTGATGTGATGACATCCTTAATTTTGGCTTTACCTAAGGAGAGTTTCTTTAAGGCCTTATTTATTTATGCTACAGTAGGTTTCATGTGCAGTTTGGCTTTGCGCAGGAGCTTTTAGATGGTCTTGATGGCATCGTTCGCCCAGTTTGTCCCTCTTGATTACTATTCAGAGTAGTATGTCACCAAGCGATTAATCTGCTTTCACTTGTTGTGGATGGTATCGCTTTCGGCTGACTTTAGTGGTGCTTTCATATTCTTCGTAAAACTAATTGCTTTCTTTATGCTCTTTTCCATTTTTGTTATGTTTCCAATCTATGCAGCTGACAGGATGCTCTGACAGATCTGAAGCCAGTATTCACTGACAGTAATCAAAAGATATTTTAATACTTGTTATACATCTCCCACTTTTAATGTAGACAATCTTTAACATGTACGAAATGTATCCTTGGACAAATGCTTAACAATGCCATATTAATTGCATTTTTCAAAAAATAGTAAATACTAATTCAACTTAAAAGTTTCCAACTCTCTTCTTTAGTACACTTTTTAAATGTACTGTGCTTATTATTTCTAAGAAGAACAAAAAGACCGGAAGATAAGATTGTTGACACTTCATTAAGCGAAATACGAAGTTCTACAGCAAAAAAGGAACATGTTCAGGAAGTCATGTTAGAGAAATCTATTTATGGTACGTATACACCTAAATTTTGTAAAGAGTGACAACTAAACAATATAGTATTTCCTGTTTGTATGCGGTAATTTGGCATATAATGGGACGATAAAACTGTTTAAATTGATTGAATGTACGATATAACGATCAAACTCATACAATAAGAGGTTTTAGTATTTTCACATATGTTATACTTTGCGGCAACAAAGAACTTGACAAGTTCTGTACCTTCTTCTACATATTTTATTTATCTCTGCTAATATACTTTGCAAAAGACATACATTTTATATATTCTAAATGTTGATGAACATATTTTATTGTTTTCTTTGAAGTATTTATAAATCAGTTTTGTGTTTTTACATCACGGGTTATTCTTTATCTTTGTATCAAATCAACACTAACACATGAATTGATGCTAAGACCTTTCAAAAAATAAGACAATAGATGAGAAATATGGGGACGTTAACTCTTTTTGATTATAAAAGAACAGTAATAAACTATATATTTTACTTATCTTCTAATTTAATTCAATCGTTGCGTATTTTCGCTTCATTAAGATAGCAAACTTCAGAATAAAACTAATAGAATGCTCATTTGCTACTGCAAGAAGTTAATAATCCTAGATCTTTCTTATATTGAAAAAGTTTACATATATTTGGTTATGTTATCTGATAGTTGTGTGACTATTAACATATTGCATTACTTCCAGCTGATTCAAAGGATATAAACAACCCTAAACAAGATCCAGAATATGACGAATCGAAAACGGTATACATGAATAGAAATGATAACTCTAGAGATTACTATTCTTTTACGCCACAAAAACTGATTGATAAACATTCAGTCCATTTAGAAGATTTAGCTTCTTTCGTTCTGAGCCGAAAGAAGGAACCAAATTTGTACGAAGAAGAATACAGCGTAAGTTTAACCATATTAAGTTATTTCATTCATGTGTTATATCCCTATTTATTGTAATGACCCCCTGTGATCAGTGCTAATATTTTTCATACAAATAACAAATTATTCAGTGCATTAAGTCGACTTTATATTCCTTTATGAATTGATTATGTATCCAAGGCATATCTAGATATTACAAAGTTTAACATGCTCATATATGGTTGGACACATTTAAGCGCTTTAAATTATGCTCTCTGTTCATCCTTCATGATAAAATGAGATTGTATAGTACATCTAAACACAGTGTTGTGAGTAAGCCTTGTAAAGTCGGTCTAAATACATTTAGTAAGATTATTGATATTTCATTTTGTAAGTGGGTAAGTTTTACTTTGATAATACTATCCAGGTAAAAATGCCGGAATCTATAATAAGTTGTACGTACTGATATATTATCTTTCAGAATCTGCCTGATGGATTGACAAAGTCATACGAAGCGGCTCTTCTACCAGAAAATAGATCAAAAAATCGTTACAAAAACATCTACCCGTGTACGTATTTTACAAGCTGTATTGTTTTCAAGTCAACTTGCCCGACATTGGTACGAGCTCAAATTCACCTCAAGCAAGCTCAATGTTTCAAGTGACAAGCCCAGCTAAGTGTGGTTTTGTGTTAATAACTAACACCAGTTTTAGCAAATAAGAATTAAAGTTTACTCTTCTAACTAATCAGGTCCATTTTGACCGTAATATGTATAAGTATAAACAGACGATCTGGTCTTAACTTAACCCGGCAGTTTGTTGTTTTCTGGCCAAGTATAAAGATTATTTTATGCTTGTCTCCGTTTGTCAGCGAGTACGGCTTTACCTGTTTGTAATAAAAATAACTTAATGAGAGTTCATACAGGTAAGTTTGGCAATACAAAGCATTCGTCAATAACGAATAAACATCAGGATTTCATACAAGGCATGATTGAAGATTCAAAACATACAATTATTGCATCAATACATATGCATTTACGGCATGGATGCAATTTAAAAATATGCTTCAACATGTTGAATCAAATGATTCGTCTTGAAGAATCAACTTTTGTAACATTTTGATTATCTATGTCGATATACACACACACGCACACACACACACACACATATATATATATATATATATATATATATATATATATATATATATATATATATGGACGTGGAATTTGTATTCAAAGTTCTTTGCAATTGCACAGTTTTGAGCTCTTTTTACTGTACAAAACCCATTTAATATGTCTTATACCAAAGTTGACTAACTGAAGACATGAAATAAAATACTTTGTAGCAAATATAACGAAAAACTCATAGAACGCTTTAAACAGAAATGCAGTTCAAGGAACCAAACGAGTAAACGACATATATTTGATATGATTGCTATCAGTTTAAGATATGTATATTAAATTTTCATACATTAGCCTGTTCGAGTACAATGAATCACTATTTAAGTTTGTATTGTTCAAATCTATTTTCATACGTGATCCAAAAGTTACGAAAAATTAACGGGAAATATGGCGCACAATATTCACCTAAAATATATGTCTATATGAATGACTTGTCATATTTCAAAAACCTCCAAACAAATGACGTCTCCTTGTGTGTGTATATAATGTTATCACTGAAGAAGGCGAGATGAAGGCAATTAATATTATGTATGCTACTAAATATATAATAGTATATCGATTTTTTTCATACTTTGGCTACCTTTATGAATTAACATACTTTGATATGATGTGTGTTTTGACATGTATGTTATGTGTGATTGTTTGGAATTGGGCAATTAATAAATGGATACATTTTGTTTTAAACATTGTTGAAGCTTAAGATATTACTTAAAGTCCATTAAATTATAGCTTTTCTAAAATCTAATAAATTGGTTTGCACCTGATAATCACATGTACAATAACATTTCACGATATTTAGGATATAAAATAATTCGTTACATGTTAATTATGCCAGGATTGGTGCGAAAGGATTTCGGTCATTTTACTCCCTTTGCCAAACTACAATTCGTAAGAAATGGTTGAAGTATATGTTCCCTTCGAATTTCACGACCAAACTCAAGATGTCGTAACACTATACTTATTTTGATGATGACGACATTTTAAATTTACTGCAAAGTACAGACATGTGCTGCATTGTATCATATTTGTATACCTTTTTCTATTACAGACGACGATACACGCGTGAAGCTGGAAATATGGGACACGTCGAATGAAAGCGATTATATCAATGCAAGCTATGTAAACGTGAGTGGTTTTCATATTACAATTCATTCAAAGAGGGCGTTTTACTTTCATAATTTGGAACAAAGTGAAGCAAAGACAGACCAGAAAAGAAAAGCAAATGGGACAATGTGAGGTGTTTAAACAATCACATATTTTAAAAAACAGATTTGTTGTGGGATTTTTTAAAATATAAATCCAAATATTTTGAAAGAATAGATTTCATGCTGTATATAATACCTCGAATTATTTGGTTTTATATTAAACACCAGGACAAAACAAGAAGATAGGAGTGTGGGTGCGTGTGTTTATCACTAGAAATATATTACCAAAATGAAATACTAAACGTTTCATAACACTGTTTTAGTGATAACTGATTTAAACCAGCAATTAAACCTGTCTCGACAATTTATACGAATCCATTGAAGGCCTAACAATGTAAAGCAAGTAATATACAATTAACTCCGAATTTTAAATTCCTTATTTCTTTTCACAAATACACAATAATATAAAATATTTTTTTCATAAGTAAAATTATAAAGTATATTTTCACGTTTAGCTACACATTCCAAACGCTACGTCATACAAACGCGTGACCAATTTAAGTACGTCAGCAACTCAAAAACATGTAATTTATAAATGAATTATTATTTGAATCCAAATTTACAGTTGTATTTGCTTGCGGTATTTATGTATCTATTATGATGCAATATATATATATATATATATATATATATATATATATATATATATATATATATATATATATATATATAATATATATATATATATATATATATATATATCCATTTCAGGGTTTCAAGACCTACCACACTTATATAGCTGCACAGGGTAAGCATCTTACAGTTCTTGGTGTCACGTATAGGTTTATTTTAATTCAATTTTTTAACAAAAATGAATTTAAATTTCTTTATATATCAAAATAATGTAAGTTTAAGTTTATTAGGAATTTAATACTTTCAGATATTTGTTGAACCAAAGACATTTTCGTAGCAAAGACCTAATGTTGACCCAGATCCTGATATTGGTACAAACTTAGTAACAGCCACATAAAGAAGTTCTTTTCTATTGTAAAAGTATTGGTTGTTGCCAAGGTCACGATGTGACTACGTGATATAATATGTAAAAAATATAATTCGTTTTCAGTGTGGGTTTCATATATAATGAAACCAAGACTATACCGCGTACGTGGTTTTCAAAAATAATAAAAAATAAGATTGATGAGATTCTAGAATACGATCAATTTTCGAGTTTAAGAGTTAATTACATCAGATCATTTGTATTTTGATAAGATTAATTAATTTATCCAGAATTGTTTGACGTGCCCATTCGGTTTATCAACAATTGTTCAGATTTCCAAATCATTTGTGCTAAATCTTGTGTTACAACAAGGAACAGTAGATAAACACAGTACAGACTACGTAATACATCATTGTCTTAAAATCTTGGATTTTGTATCGGGTCTTAAACTTAAATGTATTATAAAATTTCATTATTAGGAATTTTATTGTTTAATTCGTGGATTATTTTTGGAGTATTGTAAGATTTAATCTTCAAAGTAAGTTATTTTTCCAATTTAACAATCTTAATCCAGGGAAGAAAAAAAATTGTTGACTTTTACTAAGCTTGTAGATTTTACATGCTATGTTTTACTGTGTCTTAGAGACTAAATAAATAATATTATTATATTCTAGCAAATGATGAAACTCATCAGAATTACTATAAACTTTAACACCAGAGCAATATATTTGATTAGACGTTTTGCATTTCCTATCTCTTCCACGACCATTGTACATAAATGCAATAGTATTAGCATCATTATCATAATTGCGATTAAATATGAACGTTATTATCATAAGAATAATAAACATACTTCATGAAAACTATGACCTTTTGCTTAACCAGTCTTAAAGTTATGTGTGCATGTGATAGAATTCATCAACAGTCGTACTTTTTGCCCGACAATTTAGAAATCATTTTATACATTTTCCTCCGGCTGCTGATCATTCCTTTTTGTTCACATTATTCCAATATTTACCAAACGATGTCACAGTAGTTATTACAGTGTGCTCCTCCACTCGCAAAGCCAACCTGAAACACACCAAATACCGAAATATATATATATACATATATAAAATAAGAGAGTAAAACCTTATGGGAAGAAAACTGCAGAGCCTGATCTGAAACTACTATAAATATAGTCAACCAAGTTATTTCCAGACGATTAATGTTTGCTTTAAATATGGCCACTGGAAATTACAAGAAAGAACAATATTTGTAAATCTCCCTATTACGTTAAGTGAAGTACCTTATTAAGGAGATAATAAAAATCACCGGTCAGGGTTTATGTTGAGTTCTTCCCTTTCTGAAAAAAATAGAACGATTAAAACATTATATTTGAACAAGTTTATAAATATGTACAATTACAGATTTTCGTGGTTAAACTGATTAATATTTAATTTGATGAGAAAGTTTATACAGATTAATCCAGTTAGGTATATGCAATATTGTAAACACATATTATATATTGTTTTTCTTTCAAAAATATATTTTATTATTATGCCCACCTGCGGCGATTGGAATCCACAATATTCCTATATATTCCGAATAACGTTACGACCACTATATGTTTCTTTTCTCATATTTACTACATAGATTGCAATTAGTCACGACGTTTTTATATATTAGTTTTGTGGTTTATGTGCTTTCCTTGGTAACACTTTTTCATGTTATGTATACTATGAGTGAGTCTATTTACCTCGGACAGCAGAGTGACATAGTTCATCCTGACAGGTAACTGACAGATAATTCCACAAATTACCACAAGGTTAAGCGTTATAGCACTATGCACATATGTACACTGAAATTAAACCACTAATTAAATACATGTGAAATGCAAATGTGTAGTTCTCATTCTATTCCATGAGTTGACATTGTAAATATCAGAAGTAGAATGGCATAGTACATGTATGTACATTCTATGTACATATACATGTAGTTATGCATCCACCACTTTGCTGAAAATAGATTTGTCAAGGAACTTGAAGCAACCAATCAAACAAGGTAGTATTTTACACTGAAAATGTCTGTTTGAGATGAAACATGCAGTGCCCCTGGTCAAAGTACGTTTGAAATTATAAGACAATAATTTAAGTGACCAAGTTCGTTTTCTTTCAATTTAAGCTATGTTTGTTTTATAACAAAATTGGAATGAGGGTACAAATAAATGGGGATGTATATTAAGACTATATGAAGAGCAATATGAAAGGAAATAAATCAGTTTATGAGCTTTTGTTGATTGTCTTCAACGTATTTATCAAATATTAACCAACAAGCAATAAAAACAGTCTTCATTACAAGAGAACAATTTAGTAGTAAGTAATATTAAACATTGTTTTAAAATGTGTCACGTTTATTTACTTTGCTCTGGTTTAGCTGTGATTGTTATGACAAATATTAATTTTTGCATTTGCTCATATTTCTAAACACTTGTGATCATACAAATATAGTATACTATATTTCTTTTTGAAAGCCGTCAATGGTGATTATGACCAGTGAACCTACACTCCCAAACTTTGTTTAAGCACATATTTAGCCACTACATCATTTACTCCCTATGAGTGATTTAGCCATACATGTAGCCAAATTTGTATTTATAAGACTTATTACTATAAGGTTTACAAATGAAATCATTGCAGGCAATGACCAACAATGTTAGAAGCTTACATTTACACAACAGTATCGAATGGAACGCTGAGCAGGATGGCCCAACATGGCTAATTATAGAGCTTTTAACCCTAACCCTAACAACCACACATGCAGCTGTTTTGAAAAGCTGTTGCTGACACTAGCGAAATTTTGCTACAAGGGAATAGCTGTGCACCAGCATCACTGAGCATGGCAAACATGACTCCTTACCCAAATTTTGGCTAAGGATACATTTATAAAAATTTGGTTTCTGCCTAAAGATCATACATTACAATTATGGAAAGGGATAATATTGCAGATAGCCAAATTTTGGCTAATCATAGTTATCTAGAGCTTGATCTTTTGTAGTCATACATAGGGGTTATACGCCAAACTTTGGCTAATCATACATTTATCCAAAATTAGGTTCCTTTGTAGGAATTAGTCAAACTTGTCCAAGAGTCTTATTATGTACCTTTTCCACTTTGGGATAACAGATTTTGGCCCACATCAGAGGCCTGATTTGAGTAAATGGAAAAGCTGAAGTGAAACCGGAAGCTGTAATATATATATGTATATATATATATATATATATATATATATATATATATATATATATATATATATATATATAAAGAGAGAGAGAGAGAGAGAGAGAGAGAATTATAAATATAAACAATACAGAACAAACATAGATATCCCGGTATCCCTGCATTATATTCAAGAATGTTTGATAATAGTACACACGATCCCATATACCCTCACAATTAAGCAGACATCACCAAAGAATGAATAGATTAAATTGCTGTTATAATTGCTCGCGAATAGCAGACACACTCGCATGACAAACTGGTATGAAGTAATCAAAATATATAGAATATATTAGAAAAAAATATAAATATAAAACATAATTATTATTTGATACAAATAAAACAATCATACAGGTTTTACAACAAATAATTCGACATCAATGGAGAACTGAATCCAGGAGTGCGGGTAAACAACACATATCATACATACATTGTAGCCCATATTCCATTACCGCTAAGCACACATCACTAAAATATGATGCTACTTAATCGGTGTGTATCAGACACACCAACATTGCGTCCAAATAACTATTTCTCATTTATATACAAAGTCCTGCCAGATCCTTCTTAAATAAATCAAGGTATATGAAATAAATTATAGATATGTATAAATATAAACCAGACAAAAAGGAAAGTGTTTCACCTACACACCCAGTTATATATATATATATATATATATATATAGTCTTTTGAAAGGAATATGATAAAAACCGAGCATACTTTTCTCCAAATTAATTTACATCATTAACCTAAATATAAAGATCGTCCCGTTATAAAGATTTCGTCACAAACATAATTAAATTATTACAACTACATCGAAAAACTTCGAGACTTTCTCCATGACGTGAGCAGACATCGTATAATATTTTGTTTATATTCAGACTTTGAAGGGGCAAATTTTTTGCGAACTGAGACGAGTACATTGGTTGAGAACAGAGAACCATTAATTAGATTTATAGAGAACAGTCGCATATCAATCGCCATACTACCATGTTTGGAATGTCCTTACGAGGGTAGAATGTTATTCCTTATTAAGTATTTGATTAGATAGCTGCATAACGGACTATTAGGGACACGGCAAACGTTAATTTTATGGCAAAGATGTCAAAACTGAAAAATTGCAGAAACTTTGTAATTATCAAAATACTACCAGGTCAAGCTAAGCTCGATTTGGACGCCTCTGAGAAAGCAGGGCAAAGCGATTTGGCTGATTGGTTACGCTAATTATAGAGCGTATTTAATATTCAACATAACCTATGTGTTTATATCACCACGTCCAAAATTTGAATCAGTCTAAGCGTATCTACAAGAGACATAATATTGGGCTCCAAGTTATTTCCAAAATATTATCTTGTAAAAACAGTTGTCAAAAGGGGAATGTTGTCGATGGAATCAGACGAACTATTTTGGAGGAATTTTAAAAGCCATGGTAGTGTTATAATTACATGTTTTATGTTGATGCTATATACAATGGTTTGCTGAATTTATTTTGTATTTGCACGAATGTGTTTTATCTACATTAGTAAATTAATTTGCTTGACGACGTATAATGGTGTTTAGTTTATGCACAGGAAGTCGTGCATTAATCTTTAGATACGTTTGACGAAATAATTTAATTTTTATCTTGTTGGCATACAAATGAATTTATAAGAATTTAATGAAATACATTATTTAATATAATTACGAGCATCAAGTGCCTTCACGGACTTGAGAAGATTGGCGTAGTAACATATGTAATGTATCAAATTTATTGGCTGTGTAACTTGAAGCTGGTTCCGAATCGCTAGGTCTCGTGTGGTGTGTGTAAATGTGTGAGGCTAATGCGTGACGAGTTGGCCATTTATCGCTAGAGCCACTGTTACACTTCAGGCGTCGATTGATAGCCATATAATTTAGGAGACACCGTTATAAATATGTGATAACAAGCAGGGATTATTGCAAAATCCCCTGTATTATAGATAACAGGAAAGTTAGGTTGTCTCCATTTATATTTATTTTCAAGCGAAAATATAGCTCCTTAGACATGTAATCCAGGGACGTAATCCTGTGGTGTATCAATTCTAAGACGTAAATTGAAAAGTATAGAGAGAAGTGTAGCGAGATGTGCAATCCGTTATCCTTCGACATATCAAGTATGAGAGGTATCCTGCGAATATCCTGGGACGGATTGTGAAATGGTGCATCCTGAGATTCAGCGGTCTAAACGGCTACAGTGGAAGTACTGTTATGTTATGCAAGCGTACAAGACCTTGCCTTCGACTGTTTGCTCTATCATATGATGAACTAAAACTATCAGTACACAGAACAGCTATTTTATTAAACTCCATTTGTGATTCCCTTTGTAATTCGACAAGAAATTGTCTCCTAAAAGTTGATTATATTTCTAATGTTATGACTTGTCATAGTTGTTTATATGTCATTTATTAAATGGTTTGTCTACCTGTACGGTGGCTCGTGTTGGTTTGTTCTATATATATCTACTCAGTTCTTTATGCATTTCACCTGTATGTTTCACCATTTATATTTATATTTACTTGGTTACGGCAATAACATCGAGAGCGGGCAACCTCTAGAAGACGAAAACCAAATTAAGCGGGACACAGAATCATAAAAACACAGTTCCGGACTTAGACGTCGCGCTCAACAACATATTTAAATTGTTTCGAACATATTTTGTAATAAGAGACCTTCTTTCACATTTTAAGGTCTACCAGATACTACAATGGGCGATATCAAGTCCTATAAAGCCTCTGTTTTGTAGTTAGTTTTGCAGCGTAATATATAGGTGTGTAGGTAGCCGACTGTTTTATGAAATTGTCTATTGTATCATTTATATTACTCGATACAGTTCCTCATCTCATTACGAATGAAAATCACTCTTCTATTTAAAAATGTGGATAGGTCCAACGAAGGGAATTCTGAATGATTTCTGGAGAATGATCTGGCAGACTAAATGCTGCAAAATTGTAATGCTCACTAACCTCATGGAAGAAGGAAAGGTACAATCGGCTATAATAATCTGAAGTAAAGGTTATATTTTGAAATATTGTCAATCTTACAATATGCAAATATGTTTTCGTGTACATACAATCATAAAGCTAATAATATAGTTGAGAATAATGGAGAGCATAAACTGTTGATATATTCCTTTTAATATTTTTTGGAGGAAACCTCAAAATTCAAATTTATTTGCAAATGTTCTTCTCTATAATTTCCATTCTTACATCGTGCTTACTTTGTATGATAAAATAAGATAAATCTAATTAACAAACCTTGTAGTAAAAAAATGGTAATGAACTAAATAATAATGCATTCACCTGTATCTAATAGCAAATATAACTCTGCATTAGTACATTACTATTTTATTCAGTTTATTGTTGAAAATAGTAGTTTGTATTTTTATACATTGCCTCTGCCTGTTCATGTGATTGTTTTGTTTATATCTACTACATTTATTGAAGTAAAAGAGTCAAGACCTTTAATCTTACTATTTGCAATAGCAACCGGTACATGTTGATGGTGCTCCGTCTTCCACCACCATCATTATTACCATTATTATTCCTAATCGTTATTATATGTTGTAGTGCTGTATAATCGCTTTAATCATCTGTGATCGTCTATTTTACATCTTGAGAGGTAATATGTGTCATGTTCTACACGAACTATATATCATCATCATGCACATTAATAATGATCAAGACCCATTTTTAAACAATAGCCTATAATTTGTGTTAGAATTCTTTGATAAAAGATGTTAACTCTTAATTTTCACGTCTGCAGAACAAGTGTGAACAATATTGGCCTGATGAAGGTTGTGTGGAATATGGAGATATTGTTATAAGACTGATCCAGTGTGAAACGTTTTCAGACTTCACAATAAGGACGCTATCAATAGGAAAGGTATAATGTTTTAATAGTGTTACATCAGGCACCATCATCACATAATTTAATGATAATATATTACAACACATCATTTACTAACGCTTACTCTTTTAACCATTTACATATTGGTAAATAGTTTTCGGCAGGAAATCTTTACCATGTTCAACTGTCCCGCAGCTGAAATATTGAATTGCATTATGATTCACCTGTTAATACTAAAATCATTTAACGTCATACATTCTAATATAAAGATCATTACTCAAGCTTATTTTTATATGAAACATGCCAGAAAGTAAAATAGTCTTCAATCACGAAAGGTCCCATACAATTGTGAATGCAACGTCATAACATAGAATATTGACGTATTTTATTGATCTATGAGTATATGTTCATCTTTGTGAAGGCTCAAATATGAGTGAAACAAATTGGAAGGGTATTGTCTGTGGTTTCCAGTGACTCATTAAACAAAGACAACAAAAGTGAATAAATAGTCTTGATTTATGTACTGTTATTACATTTGTTACTAATGGTATATTTTATGTAGAAGGTTTTATGTAAATAGATTCAAAACAATCTTCGACATGAGTCATTCGTTATATATATATATATATATATATATATATATATATATATATATGAGATGGGCGTTGTATAAGATAAATAAACACTGAAGATAAACAAACACAAACACATCGAAACAAAACAAATCCTTAATATACAATACTATACAGAATATAACAACAAATGTAAACATATAGTGTTTCAAACGACACAAATTCGATACGCAAGCAGCTAGCTGCTTTAAAATATATGGAAAACACTATAATCTAAATATATCAAGTTACTAGACACGAAGACCCTTACCAGCCAGATATAACAGTTCTTGAAAATTGTATTCCCCACAATAGAAGCAAACAAAACGAAAAGGAGTCGTTAATTCAGAGACTATATGATCAATGCCTAGGGCATTTATTAAGTGCATGGTATTCGAAGGTGACGTGTTCTTTATGCCCCTCGTTCAATGATCGATCCCTCACTCACTCAATCGAGCACAATCACGCACTTGGGAAACCCTAACACACAATCTTTAGAAGCTCGAAGCGTTTTACAACATGATGAACATATGTAAGGTATGAAACGTTATTATGTTTTTAAGTTTGTTCTTGGAGTCGAAAAGGGTGGTTTTTAAGAGCTCTCGTGAAAGGGATTACTGTATCTTCTTGTCTAATTTCAATGGACAATTCATTTCACGTCGCTGGGTCGCTGGGTCATGGTATTTACAAGAACGTTGTCCAGATGACTTCGTTTTAATAGTGGGAATAATGAGTATACGATTGTCAGCTGAGGAGGGGAAGTAAATTGACGGTGTGTACACATGTTTGAGGCCGATTATGTATGCTGTGATATGTGTGTGTTTGTGTGTGTGTTTGTGTTTGTGTGTGTGCGTGTGTCTGTCATGTGTGTCAGGGCAGCCTAAGTCAACAGCAACACATTGTTCTTCTGTCTCTTGTGGATCACGTGTCGAAGAGATATACTTATCTTGCTAATCTACAGTGACATATGGCAAGGCAGGAGTTCTTATTCTGGAAAATATGAAATTCATCTAATTCGTTCGGATTCGTCCTCATTCGTCTCCATTTGTCTCGACATTGTGGTTCCTTTAGATTCAGACGGGTGTGGACGAGAGTGAGAATGAGTTGGCACTGCTGTCCATTACTTAATCATTTTAATGAATCCTTCACTAGAATTGGCATCGATTACTTGAAATAGCTTTGCGTCCTTCTCCGTAAATGAATGCGCTGAGCACAACCTGATACTCAGAAAACTCCTTGCATGAACCCGCACTACAAACAGTGTCATTTAAGGGACAAAATGTCATCAAAATAGTCGACATAATGAATGTTCCAGTGACAAAGCCCAGAAAATGTTCATACTGCTGCACTAACCAGTGTGTTATAGTCTCCAAGCTCATTATCCACGTCCAGCCTAGCCGTAGACCACAAAGCTAAACATGCCCTGAAAAAGGTTATGGTTAACACATCGTCAGACCAACAGGCAAACAGTATATCAATATATCATTTGCTGACCACTCAACACTCAATGAAAGTGAGAAAGCATTTGACATTATGTCAAATGGATGGTATGATAGAGAATCAGATGCCCAAAATTCGGTTAAGCACGTGGTACATATACATACAGAACTCTTCCAGTGCATCAGTGAACTATTAGATGAATCCATCGCAAGCTCTTACAAGAGCAATGGTGATAAATTACATGCGATAACCATATATACATTATACGGTACACAAATCATTGCCATCGTTATTCTGAATCGGTGTACATCCTATTGACCAAAAGATGCTGCAGAGAATAGGTGTGACGTTGGAAGAAGAAAAATCGACATCCACTAACAGGGATAATGATTTTAGTTCCAACTATTTTGATCTAAGACGAAGAATAATAACGCCATCCTTCACTTTCCATAGTAGCACCATTCCTGGTATATTCAATGTTAGCACCCAAAACACTGACATTATTTAAGCTTTCACCATATAGTTTACTCACGATTTTATCGGTCAACAATTTTTCATTCTTTGCAGTAGATTACACTATATACATTATTCTGTATTTTTCATAACGTAATTTGATTAATATTTTAAGTACAATTGCAATTAAATTAAGCTTAAACGCTAGTATGATTGATGTGCATCACATATTGGTGAATTAATGCTAGACAAAAAAAGATGTTGATTGTTATCTATAAATTCCTTACAAATGTTTCAAACCTAACCGTAAATCACTGTTAATGTAATGTGCTGACATTTACCGTTTGAGTAATGTTTCTCTCTGATGATGTATTCCAACTCAGAATATACGAAGTTACCGCTCATGTGGCCTAGTGATTATTGCGTCCACTTCGGATGCGGGCAGTTGTAGATTCGATACCCGGCCGAGTCGTACAAAATACTTATAAAATGCTACTAGCAACTGCCTAGCTTGGCGCTAAACATTACGTGGTTAGCTTTAGGAGTGATCGGCCGAGTATCACGATAATGTGACTGTGTTTGATATCATGCTACATGTCTGCAGCATAATGCTCCAGTGATTGACATAACAATAAACGTCCACACTGCAGATAATGTAGCCATTTGACTGATTTTGTTGTAAAGCTACGTTAAAATCCAACCACACAAACTCACACAATATACAAGGTTGCACTATATAATATAAATGAATCATATATATGAAAGAATTTGAGTTAGACTATGTATGCCCATTATTGCAAATGTGTAATAAGTGAACTACACATTATACATTTATGCTGTGTTTTGAGGATGTTTTAATTTTCTTAAAGACGGGATATCGATTTGCATATATCTCTAATTTAATAATATCTCTTCAGTCACACATTCCGATAAACAAATTACTTTTAGGAAAGCTTTATAATTATAATCTGAAACCTTTCCAACAGATGTATGGACAAACTTTGGAAACAAGGTATATACAGTTTATCTCAAATCGATTAGCAAATCATCAAACAAATTTTATATAATTGAATCAATATTTACTAATTTAAACTACGTATGCAAGTTTTGTATACAACATATATAAAGCCAGTGGCATGATGGTTGGCACAAACTGTACAAGTATTCCAAACTACGAACGACGATAGTTATATTGTTAAACAGATAACGGCTCACAGTACGTGTTTAGTTATTTAGCAAGTTAAGAAAATAAGTTGCAATGAGAAACAAAATGTTTTTTCTGCCATCGGTTACTGTTAACACCAAACTGACAAATATATTACTCCATACAAATAAAGGTAGTATCAATGAATATGTACGTAGGTAGTGCCATGAACAAACTCTTAAATTTCAGTTGGCACAATGCGTAACATAAATGGATATAATTACATTGCACAGTTATTCAAGCCTTAAAATAGTTATCAATATCTAAATTTAGAAAAATGGAAAATCAAAAGGAGGTAAAACTGAAACACATCAAATCATTCAGTTCCACTTCACTGCTTGGCCAGACCGAGGTGTACCGAGGTTTGCGTCATCCTTAGTTCATTTCCGTTGGAAGATACGTGCTGCACATACCAAACAGCAAGCCGAAGGACCAATTATTGTTCATTGCAGGTATTTACTGTTATTCGCATTGTCTATGTATTGTGTTATTATTGTCTGTTTTTACACTTGGGTGAGTGTTTGGTTAATGGAAGTGACTGTATGTTATGTACAGACGATCCATATCATGTACATTTAAATTAACTTATTGTTGGCGCAATGCATAGCAACATGATGGAAATAAGTATCTGCTAGGTACAACCTGTTTTACACTTGAATATATCCCACGCTTAACTTTTTCATTTGATAACGTTTGATTTTGAAATGTTGTGCAAAAGGTAAAAATGTTCAAAACTCAACATTAAGTCCCTGATTAATCATGATTCGTGTGATTCGTCAAACACATCAAGTTGTGGAAAGACATTTTTTTTGTACCAGCAAAGTGGCAAACGATCTATATTATAGTTACTAAAATTAGTAACAAGTTTGGTATAGCATTAGCGTAAAGGCTTCTGTTATGACTGTTTTAAACTGCTTACATAATTACGCAACTTTACACATATGATTTAAGCTATATAGAAAATGTAATTGCATCTGTAGATGATTTAGTAATATTACACACGATTTGATTCGCAAATAAAAGGAAATCATTTATATTTTCACGAATGATTACATGGCATTCATTTTTGTGTTTGACTTGAGTGCATGTTTCAAGTTCCTATCAACATCTACAATACTAATTCGAACGGGAAAATATTATAGATACAAGAAGGGCTGGCAAACTACGATAATAAGCAAAACTAGTACAGGTGGGCTAGTCGTAGAAGCCAAAGTAGCAGAAGCATTTAAAATAGTAGCATGTGTTGAATGTGTGAAAAAAACAGTTGTATTTATAAAATTGACTAATAACAGACTTTGAAGTGTTGCATTAGACCAACAGTTGCAATAATGACCACACATGTTGCACGTTTCTTTTGAAATCTCATCCGACTACTTTCTCGAAGTCTGTTTTATAATCATCTATTATAAAAAAAAACACTTATGTTGCTAACTCGTTAATATTCTACACGGTTCGGTGCATCTAGCCCTGACCTCAATTGTAACTGATTCAAGTTGACGCTTGTAATTTAAATTTCGCATTTATTAATATCTTTTTTAACTCTATTTTTGTGTTTTTTTCTAATTTCTTAATATTAAACATATATTGTAAAGGCTTATGTTTATGATGCGGTACCTACTGGAGATTTATACAAACTCAAATCTGTTTTTCTTCTTATAGCTGTATTCTACGTAAATCTTTTTAGATATATTAACCGGAAGCCACTCAATGAAACGTAGCCGAAATCAGACATTAGTTCACATAAAGGAGTATTTGATCGTCCTAATGTATTAGTTCATTGTCACCAAATTTCTTTCAATAATTGAAATTCTTTATTTGACTGAAATCTTGTTTTGCGCGTCATTTTTGTTCTCTCTAGTATTAATCCTATTCACACCTTAAATATCAAAATCATAACCACCATACTGACACATTTGAATACCTAAGTTCGCTGCTATATTGTGATTACTTTAGATAGGATATGTAAGACAGTGATTAACTATAAAAAATAGCTTATGAAAATGTGATCTAAAATATACGGAGTTTAATTTAATCGTAAAAAACACTATCCAGATGTTGTTAGCAATTTAGAAAATGTATGTAATTGATAATTGGTGCAGTGTTTAAATGAATGTCAAATTGGTGCCCGGTGGATAGTGCAAACATCACTGCCCTTTCTCTTAAAAAATTAATTGTTCAGCATTTGGTTGTTATATTTGTAATTATTATTGTATTGGATTAAATTCATTGAAATACTTGTATTCAATTTTCTTTTATATCTTTAAAAACAGTCCTGGCTCTTGACTACCTGCTTGAACAGGCAAGGAAGTGGGCTACATCAATGTTGTAAGATGCTTAGAGACTATCAGGAAACAGAGAGTCAACCTTGTGCAGACTCTTGTAAGGATGCTTCTCATACACATACAAAATATGACTACCCCATCGAAAATGAATGTTTATAAAAATGAAGAATATTTGTATAGTGGAGATATTTTACGTAATGTTAAATACATTTAAAACACAGCGTTAATAAACAAACGTATCTTGCAAACAATAAAATCTCTATTTTAACCTCTGGTTGACAGTACTTCTTAGCTTCCATTGAAGCCGCTGCATCAACTCCGGCATCAAATATGATATATTGTAGCAAATGCAGCGTAACTAATACCTAATACACATCACGATCGATAGTATTGAGGGAGAAAATTTAGTTTGGTCCTGCAACGTTTATCCAAATGATTTTCATTTCCATTTAATTTTCAGGGGCAGTACATCTTTCTACACGAAGCTCTCCTCGAAGCGTTAACTTGTACCAATTTGGCTGTGTCGACTAGTGAATTCCAAAAAACTCACAAAAAACTTACTGAAATAGACAAAAGCACAAGGAAACGAATGTTGAATGATGAATTCGAAGTACATAATTACACTGTGAATATTTACTAAGCAAAGTTATAATTACTTTCATGTTAAGAACGTCGCGTTAATAACAAATACGATGTGTCATGCGGTACCGTTTATGCAACTTGTTTTATATGGCTTAGCTTGTCCACGTACTTTAATGATATTTCATTGTAAAATATAGTCCATGTTTTGAAGATATTGAAACTTTATTCATTACAATGTTGTCATAATTGCCATTGAATAAGCATTTGGCAAGCTTATTCGTACGTTATCAAGTTGCATGGTTAACCGTTTATGCTAAACACGTTACCTTTTTAAAATCCAAAACATATTTTTAAACAACACACCGTATAAAGACGACTTCAAAACGATACATCTTGGAATTTATTTAGCTATGCATCAGGATCTCTTCATTATGGATACTTTGAATAATAGACTACATTAATCTGTACATGCTTAAAATAACGATACCTTTTGATATAATTGTGACTTATATTCAATCACGACCGATACAATCAAGAAAGCAGTGTATGGTAATGTAAAATACACGTTTAGCTTTTGTTATGTTGTTATCTATATAAAAAGATAAAATATATTTTAGTAAGGCGTATTTACAATAAAGTGTAATTCGATACATTAAACAGATTAATTGACTGATGATGTCGTGGCCAGGAAGGTTTTGCATATCATATATCAGAAACTACCATACAATAGATTTTTTGTGTTATGAACGTATAGAGTAAGACAGCGCGCTTGACGTATTACCCTTTATTGTTTTGGTTCGTTTTTATACTTACTAGCCATGGGTTACATCCAATTGATAGTAAATCACTCTAAGCGAAACACCATCGTCTCAAAATGAAACTCATCTTGTATATCACATTGATCCATATCACATTAAGTATTCGCCGTAATTATGCCGTCAGTTGAAAACGAATCATTATGTTCTACAATCCACTGGAATAAGTTCCCTTGTATTGTTAATATCATTGGCAAAATGTAAAAAGTTAATTATTATTATTGACATGTCAAATACACTCAGCTGACTTAGACTTGAGCGTTAAGTCATGATTAGCAATTAATTACATTTAGTATTAGACATGCGATTAAAAATGTGTTGACCTTCGCTAAGTTGATGACGATGTAGTTACAGCTGTATAATTTGACCTTATCCATTCCATGATTTGAGTGCATGACAGGAAGAATTGCATTATATAAGTTCCTTTGTATTGTTAATATCATTAGCAAAATGTTAGAAGGTCATTATTATTACTGACATGTCAAACACACTCAGCTGACCGAGACTTGAGCGTTAATTCATTATTAGCAATTAAAAACATACTTGACAGGTGATTAAAATTGTGTTGAACACCTCTTTGCTAAGTTGATGACGATTTAGTTACAGCTATATAATATAACCTTTCTCCTTTCCATGATTTGAATGCATGGCAGGAAGAATTGAAATATATTTCAGAAGAAACTCATGCTCATTGCTGGCCTGTATTTCTGGCATACAAAACCTTTGGTTGGGTGCATATAATGTGTCACGTGAGACGATATTATATTATGCCAATGACGTCAGAACGTAGTGTATATTTGCTAAGTTAATTTCTCCCTCTTCATCAGTAGTATTTCAATGCATACAATTCGACAATACAGGAACTAGGTTCACATGAACCTTATACACGGAAAAAAGGGAGAAGGCCAACATTACACAGAGATTAAGTAATATTCGGGACAATGAACACATCTGAAACATTGCGAGGTTTAAGAAGTATGGAAAATGGCAAGCACATCTACTTTAGTTTCTTATCATTCAAATAAAATTCCGAATATAAAAGTACTCTTCTCCCATAATAAATATAATTATTCACTGTAATGAATCCATCAGTTTGTTAAAATCACCTATATAATAACATATAAAAACACGTTTTCTCTGGGCTTACTACGCTGGTTTATGAACTTAAACATTCCTAGTTTATTGAACATGATCATTATGTAGACTTATACAGCCGTCACTGCTAACGTTCTTTCGTTACGTCAGTCAACGTCGCCCATATTTGATATATTTAGAGAAACACTATTTGGTATTATAAAGGTATCATTTATTTCCTTTGAAATACTGTTTGACATTTCAAAGCCCTTCTGCTGTACAATTGGACACTAATAAAGTCAGGAACGAATCGGCATTTTGGCTACTGCAAATAATAACAGAAGCACATGATGTATACGGACATACCTCTCTTAAAGCCAACATTTTGTATATAAACACCCAATACATGTATTGATATGGCAATTTATTTGGTGTTTAGGAAATATAAACTCCATAAAACATGGAAACCCTCATAAAACATAATACTTTTTTCCCATGAAGTGTCTTTGTTATATGAATTTGATAAACTCAGCCAGCGTTATTGGCTTATCCACATGTTCAGGTTATGTAAAATGAAAATATCTTTGTTTTTATGCAGAAGCTACCCATGTATGTGTCTGATCCTGAAGATGATGTGTACGAAAACGCAAAGAACATGGAAAATCGTCATAAAAACAGAGATTCAAACATTTTACCAGGTATGATTTGAACATGTGTTTCATTATAACGTTGCTTTATTATACGATTCAATGGAGAACAATCATATATTCATGATACTGTTCATATCGTTTGTTTGAGAAATGACATCAGAAGTTCACTATTGAATTAAGGATATCATATGTCTGGTTGTTGTTTTCATATTTGGATGTAATCTCTCTACATGCTCAACATTTGGAGCAAATCGATTACAGTGCTAATAAATTGCTGATTTTTAACAGTACGTACAATTATCAAAGTGTGGCCTAATTTAAACATATTTAAGTGTACTATTTGGAAGAAATGCATGCATGTATATTTTGTTTTAAATTCATTATATACGAAGACTTATAGTACTGTTTCTTTTTCAGACAAGAACCATTGCCCGTTTTTAAATGTCTACGTCAAAGGGAGAGATTCGTACATCAATGATGTCTTCCTACCGGTATGTAATCTGTTTATCATGTATAATCATACAGTTTTTAGACATAATTGTTACCCATAATGACATCTTGTTTCCATATTTGGACAGACAATTAATATGAAAAACATATTGTGTGTATTATACAATTATTTATCAAATGTTTGACAAGCATGCATAATATATGCATGTGACTGTATTGTTTGTTAGATTGATTTTGTATTATTTTTACTAACGAAAACTCTAAGAATCAAGTCATATTATGATAACATATGTCGAAGTGTCTATATACGTTTCACCAAAGACGCAAGAAGATATATAACTTGTTGAATGGACATTTTTGTTACAAAACAATTATAATGCATACATTAATTTCCCAACTAATGTAGGGTTTTATATGTCTAGGTTCATGGTCTCGAGTCATTATTTGATGGTATCAAGTATTTATTAAAAAGATAATGAATCGTTATATATGGTGTGGGTGCGGGTGAGAGAAGTGGCGGATGGATATAGATCAAATAATGTGTATATTATTCAGGCTTACAAGGAGAACAACATCTTTATCATCACCCAAACACCACTTGAGAACACAATCGTGGATTTTTGGAGAATGGTGTACCAGTTTGAAGTTGGTTCTATTGTGATGCTGAATACGCTATCAGAAATGAAGGTAATGTTAGAATCAAGCGCAAAACATGCGCTTCTTAAATTAGTGTAACACATTGTCCTATAATAAAATTCTTACATTACTTGAGATTATTAAATACACGTGATTCGCCACCACAAGCGTGTTCTACAACGTAATAGGGTTCTTGAGTCTCCAGGCATATATTTTTTGTTGTAAAGTCACCTACATTCTTGTGCAAATAAATATTAGATACACATTCAGACATTTGCAGTCTATCTCTTCATCAGCACATACAAAATACACACGTCTTCAGGTGAGAGTGATCGGACTTAGAAGAAGAAATTATTGGTGATAAATGCTCCCAGTTATACCACCAAAATAATTACAAGCTTGACGGACAATGCATTTTCCGAGACAGTAAACAATGATATGCATTCGAGACTGTACCAGGTATATGGGACAAACGCATTATTGGTCATTCATCAAAGGTCAAAACAGAGAATCTCTGAACAAAGATGTATTTAATTTAGTGACACATGTGTAAATAGCACATATATTTCTTTATCTGTATGTATTAATTTGCTGGTAAAGTGGTCTAAGGAAGCCAGGATTTACAACAAGATATTATGTCTCCAGTCAATCATAAAATATAACAATTCTCGTTTATCATTTTGACAAGTTACCTCTTTTGAATGATATTTACGTACACATTATGTCGCAAGGGTTGGATATAATTTGGAAATAATAAATCGATCAAACGAGCTATAATATGCAATTCATAGCTACTAGAAACACGGAAATTGTCATTGAAAGAGTCATATTTAGCCTGTAAATTTGTTTAATGATTCCAAAAAGAAAAGCATGTGTTTGAATACTGTATATTATTTTCCTTGGTGAGGTTAATAACGTGTTTTTAAAGCATTCTTAGCTTACCTAGATATAATTGCACCATTATGTTGGGCAAGTTTGTGTCATTTTAACCAAATTGTGGTGCGTACTTAGGCATAGTACTTAAATAAAGTTTCTAAATAACATATCGGTGTTGCTGTGCCGTAAAGAAATAAATCAAACCAAAGCACTATTAGCCATTTCAATGTGAAATGATGCCATTTTAAAGTGTGATAAAGGGAAAATGTGAAAAGGTTGCTTCAGTATTAGATAATCATCACCCGATAGGTAACAGTTGTTTTAAATTCGTAATCTGTAAATAAATTATCTCTAAGACTATTCAGTGTTGCGTCTAATGGCTTATGAATGTACCTTAAAACAATATTACAACAATCCAGTGGCAAACACATGAACCTTAGCTAAGCATTCAATATTAAAAGATGCAATGCACCTACATTCGAATGGTCTATACATCACAGTTGACTAGCACTTGATAAACAATCGCGCTAATAGAACCGTGTTGTTACTCTATTGAATACAAGTGGCAAGGTAGTCGATATAACAGTCGTTCACTGCGAGAGCGGGTATGTCTGTGCTGCTGTGGGTATGATTATATTTATAATAAACGAATCTTATATTTAAATACAATCACAAAATATACAAATTTTTTTAAATAGTGTAAATAGTGGTTAACATTTAAATACGATGAACAAAGAAATATACGAAACGCTAAAAACATTTTATTATAATCAAGGTGATATGAATTTATGTTTTGACAGGTATCATGGTTAAAAATAATTACACCTATAACTGAAACTGAATGGAATATGACCAGGACTTGTGATCATTCTTACCTTTTAAACCACTTTATATATATATTTATATATATATATATATATATATATATATATATATATATATATATATATATATATATATATATGGTTTATATTTAAAACAAAATATTAAAGTGAACAAAAAATGTGTTCGAAATTGTGTTGCCTATAGTCTTTCCTAAAAGTGTTATATATTTTATTTTTATCAAGGAAGAAGAACGCTACTGGACAGAGGACAAGAAAATGTTAGAGATAGGACCTTTCAGAATCACTCTTGAAAGCAAATCCTGCGATGACATTTCTACAAATTATACCATGCTACTGCATTACAATAACGAGGTCAGTAAATTAAAACAACATGACATTATCATCAAAATATTCGTGATGTTCACACTATAACATCTTGATCGGAACAAAATAAATATGACATAACAATAAAAAGTAAAGTTCATGTAATTCGCAGTTCTACACTTTTACATCATCCGTGCCTGTTTATCAAAGTTAACACATATATGCGACATGCTAATGGAACGATATACTCTTGTAATTGTATCATATTAGCGCTCTATAAAAGAAGAATTCTGAAAGAAAATTATAATTGCACTGTATGGCATATTTGCTGGATTTCAATTCTTCAATATTTTCGGAATACTTTTGATGTTATTTGAAGCGTTTACATTCGGCCTATATAAAATTCATGACGACAAACTAATTTTTGAATTAAATCATCCGGTCATGTATTTCAATAATATACCGATCAGGTTAGTCGAATAAACTAATATGTGTATATTTTACGATTATCCTATGGTTCATACAGTATGATGTATACTCTCATAATCACGTACAGAACACTCAAAAGACGACCAAGTTGCCTTTAGACTGTCGGTGGTTCACAATCCATATGGAATTGAAGTGGAGATATGTAATAGTTATACCATCTTCTAAAACCGAATCCATCCAAATTTCATCTAATTTGTGTTTTAATATCAACTAAAACTTGTAATAATTAATAGTAATATTAATATAATTACTCATTCAATTGTAAAGAAACATTTCAATTTTACTTCATCCATCTGATCCAGGATTGTTGGATATATGTTTAAACATTTGTGATAGACGTGGTTGTTAGATGCAAGGATACTTCCTTTGGTTATATCATATTTTGTAAGTTTGGTTGTATGGGGCTTAACGCCATTTGCTGTACATGATACATGAGGGTTAGTATATGTAGTGCAGGAAGAACAAATGACGATCCTCGAAAGAAACCGCTGTGAAGACCAGCAGCCACACAACAAGCTACTTCCATGTTTTCTCCCATGTCCACGCTTGTCCAACCAAAATTCAAACCCACCTAAACAGAGATGATGTGTTTGCAGTCTGGAATATGAGCAACTTACAATAGGACAGCTAGACCAAAGTCTTTTTATCAAACATCTAATGGATTTTAAATAAAACATACTTGGGTGACGAATTGGGGTGGTAGTGGGGGCTTATCATGACTGAATACAATGGATCATAAATGCATTAGTGTTGAAATAAAAACGTCAATCATGCTCTTTTGACCTTTCCGTTTCAGTGCCGTTAACTAGTTGCTAGTTGTTATCAGCTTTACTCAGCAAGCCCATTAATTAATTCAATACTTTGTTTAAATTAAATTAAAGGCTTTGAACCTGACCGTTAAGGTCAATTAAAGTAGACTAAACGTTGATTTTTAATATAAATGCAGCACATTAGAACCAACACTTATTTAGGAAATAAAAAATATAATGTTGCACTCTAAAAATGTTGCCAAAATTTAAACTAAATGTACTCCTAACCCAATAGTTTTAATTATCAACGTTGATTCAATCTCATCAATATATATATATATATATATATATATATATATATATATATATATATATATATATATATATATATATATATATATATATTTGCATATATACACACATACACAGACATGTATGTATATTATTTAAGTAGCATCAATACTAAATATAAATTCTTCTAAGCATATGTATATATGTATTGACATTTTCTCAGCGTCGGAGGGTCCGTTTACGCAGAGCAACATACTGGGCAGATGGGAAGCCTGTTCCCATGTCACCGACAGCAATGTTGAAGCAGATTGATCTTATAGAGAAATGGCAGCAAGAATCAGGCA
Organism: Unio pictorum; assembly: GCA_030141615.1. Lineage (NCBI taxonomy): Eukaryota > Metazoa > Mollusca > Bivalvia > Unionida > Unionidae > Unio > Unio pictorum. Next base: position 6,777,744 of record JARLTB010000360.1, on the reverse strand, counting down.
GCAAACCTATTATCTTTCACTGCATGTAATGTAACATCTTTTATGTCTTATACAACCATACTAACGCATGCAATATAACATATTCCTCTTATACGCTTTCATTATTATGGTTTTGATTTGCGGATTAATTTGCAAAGAGTTAAATATTTTCAGTTATAAATAAGCGACCATGCACTATCGTGTATTAATATGTTCATGCTTTGTTTAGTGTTTTTCGCTTCCGTAATGAATACTGTCAAATTTATAACAACATATTTATGACGTATTTTAAAACTAAAATCTTTACTTGATACATTATGTGCTAATATTGGTGTAAAAATAAATAGTACTTTATATTAAAACAATTTTGTAAAATTATATTTTCCTTAATACCCTTTGCCGGTAGATCGTGTGATAATATAGGCACATGCCGAAGACCAGGTATGTTTTAATATGGTCAACAACTACCATACACCCACTAATTGTACCATCCATATAACATGATAGTATATTGTATTTAAAAATGTAAGTGATTGCGTACTTTTTAATTAAATCTAGATATTGCAGATAAATCAAAAACGCTATGTCACGTTATGTTGATTACATGCCAACCTAGAATGCATGTATGGCGAGTGGCTTGTATAAGATTTTATTTAGCCAAATGGTGCTCACATTCCACAAATATCAAATTTATTCTTTTAATTTACAAACGAAATATATATCAATGATTATGAATTCGAACCAGGAATGGCGCTGAAAGAAGTGGCTTATTCTGTGTGATTGCCGCCTTGTTAGAACGGACCAAGATCGAGCAGGATGTTGCAGTGGAACAAATCATTAAACAGATGAGAAGTAGACGACCTCAAATCATTCCAAATGTGGTACGAATCATTATTTTGTTTGAAAATTGAAATATCATTTAATATTTGTTTGACTTATTTATTTTAAAAGAAATTGTATATAGGATATATCAATTCAAACTAAACATGTTGATTGCTTGTTGATTCAGTAATATGAGTTATCTGGCAATTATTACTATAATTTGGTTAAGGAAATGTGTTTTCAACAGACTTCAGCAATCGAGCTGTTATGAGAATTAGAATGTAAGAATTACCATAAAGAAGCTCACTTGATCTTGTATTCTCATGCAAGTAAAACACGGCTAAGATCATACATTTGAAGGAGTGTGGAACATGATTATGAAATGCTATAAACAATCGAATGTTAACACTTTGCCTGCAACAAATCAAATGTGATTATTATCAATTAGTAAATGTATTGCACTGTAATATAGATAATGATGATTTCGTGTACTATAATAAGTATGATGAGAGCTAAATCCTAAAGACAAGTTAATAATTCTGAAGGAGATAATTTTAACTAATCAATCAATCTTTACAGGAATATCCAGAATGACTTAAAACTAATAAATCGAGCTGTTAAATGAACAGCTTCTTAAAGTACATGCAGCGGTTATTATCGTACATATCTACAGATTATACAATTACATATATTATATATACACCGAGTGGTATTCGAATTAATTTAAGTAGCTAAAATATAACACACATTCCACAGTTGGACATATTCTTCATCTTCATTTTGTTTATTTGATTATTTATCTATTCCAGGATCAGTTCAGGTTCTGCTATGAGGCTATGTTGGCCTATCTGAATACATTCGACACCTATTCCAATTTCACAGGACTGTGAATAAGCCTTCTGCACTTGCCAATATCAACAAAGCACGTCTTATAATAATAAACTTTATTCCATAGTTTATTATATTTGTTTTAAAACAACATTAGTGGCTATATAAGTTACATTCTGATGAAATTGCATTTTAGTTCTAGTTCAGTTTTGTGGATTGTCTGTCCATTATTACATTTAGTTATATTGACTGATATTAGAGTATATAATTGACATAAATATCTAAACCTAGGGTTTATGTTAAAGGAAATATGTATTTTAAAAAATCGCACGTATTTGTAAAATTACTTGTACATCCACTTACACGCCAATATCGAAATGGCAAGACTTAAATAGAAGATTATTTTGTGTGACATTGCTAATTGGTATCTATTTTAGATCTTGTCCTGCAGTTGTATATTTCAAGTATAGAACCTGTGTATTTCCATTTTCAGTTTGCAGCAACTTATGTTCTTTCTTTAAATTCACAATATGTGGAAATAACATGAAATCGTTTTTTGTGGCTCTTTTCCTTTATTCTCTTTTAGTCACTAAATCACAACTTAAATAATTTTAAATATATAAACATGTCTATTCGTTTAGCTTTTATCAGTTTGATCATGAGTGATTTCTTTGCTATGTTGATGTAGAAATAGTTATATATTTTAATGTAGACATAATTATATATTATTAGAATATTTAGCTGCTGCTACTTCTTGATTACAATCCCATTCTTTACATACAATCAATTATGTTAGCTATGACAAATGCGCAAACGTCCGTGCAATAATCTAACTGCTGTGTCCTGTTTTGATCGATAAGTGACTTGTACAAAGCATGCTAGAACTCGTGTAAATGACGCATTATTGCGCCAGTGATATTTTGGTTGGTATATATATATCGCATCGATTATGAATATAAGCAGAAATGATTGCAAACCATGTATTTGATTCGACAATCAAATATTTGTCTTCCCAAAGTTGTCTTTAACACATTTAATAATCACATTACCACATTTTAATCACCAATGATATAGTTATATTGTGTATGTAATTAAATGATATGCAACTATGAATATATTCAATGCTCTATGACCTGTTCTTCAATGTCCACGTCGAAGTTGTGACATGTAACTAAATATGACCTAATAATAGTGTTAAGAGGGGAGATAAATCATCCCAGTGGCTTGCATGTTTCTGGATGTGCATCAAATCAAGCAGCAGTTATTTGCCCGACTTCTGTCGATATTATTACGATTTATTTATCATTTGAGTGACATGAACCGTAATTATAATAGGTGTTGAAGTAAATATAGCGGCAATACAAAAAACAGTAAATTTATTTCTAAATGTTTAAGCGAGATCGTTGTTTTCCCCCTGCAACGTGTACATTTGAAAACTGTAAATGTAAGTATCATTAATGTGCAATAAAGATATCCTAATTGAACAGTTATTCACATCTCGATACATTGAATAATACATTTATTTGCAAACTTAATAAAATATATTCTACTTCCACTAATGATATGGTGTTGTGTGCTATACCAAAACATGTTTAATATGTTTGCGTTCGTAGTTATCGTCGTAAACAAATTTTGTTTTCATGACAAAAGCATAAGTAAATAATTATGTCACATCTAGTTTCATGTCAATTTCAATACATAGAATATATGTTGCGTTCATATTATTTGAATAGTGTATTTACTCGTTGACTTGTTGTGTCCATGATTCAGATTTGCTTTGTTTTAAAACATTTATATTCAAAGGAAATATTTGCATTGGCTAGAAACTATACGCTTGATTGTTGATGTATGTACCAATAATCTTTTTTTTATGAAATTACCCATCTGTAATCTTCCTATATAATCAACTAATAAATGCAGTGCCAATTTTAATTCCATCTATATTTGTCTTTATAACATAAGAAAGACTAATTATTGTTATTGTGATAAATACACACACACATACACACACAAGTGTGAGTTGAGGTTTATTGATAAAACTATTTCCAATTTCTGAGTGTAACACGTAATTCTAAGAATAACTCATGCACAATGTACACATTTTATTCAGGACACATTGATACTACAGCTGTTCCAGAACAAAAATAACAACAAGAGTAATGCTCTACTGGAAAGTAAAAAGAAGATTAAAATAATGACTTAGGACGTTTATTCGATTCTCCATCCCCACCCGAAATATCACAATATGATATGAAGTCAACGTTTACAATTCGTTCATTCCGAAATGTATATAAATGCATTTATGTGTATGTGATAGACGAAACAATAAGAAAACAAAACATTTTGAAGCCTGACGTTTGTTTCTTATAATCTTTTTTTAATTTATTCATGGACGAAAGCCCTTAATTGAATTTGTAATCAGCAAGATATGTTGCAGATTTTCGTCAACGGGACAATATGGCGTTTGTAACTACTTGCTAATTTAACATTATACAAATGCTAGTAAATTATTTGATAATACAACATATTTTTAATTATGAACTCATTGCGAGGTATGTATCTTACTATAACCAGATTATTTGGAAAGCCTAGACGTGATAAATTGTTTAAAACTCACGGATTTCAAATTGGTATTTGCGATATAGCTTTATAACTCACTGTTCACTGTCACTAAATAAAACCAGCCTGTCACACTGCAATGCTCATACTCAAATTAATAAGTCATTACATTTTACGGCAACACCTGGACTGCTTAAATCTCCTCCTAAGATCACCACGTTAAAGGAGAGAGAACAAATGCTGAACAAAGTGTATGTAACTACATTCGTGGGTATTGATCCAGACGTAATAAGTATGACCCGAGTCCAGCTGGTTGATATAATAGTATTTATTAGATCCGTAATATGCATAAATTGGACAAGTAGCGTAAAATAGACAAAGAACGCACCATAAGGGGATGGGAACCCAAAGATAAATGTTACACTTGTCATATGCTTTAAAATATAATTTTAAATAAGGTACATTATTGTACAAATAAAGGCACAACACGTGTGTATACTTAGAAAATAAGAAAATGATGAATATTGCGATTAAATTTGAATTTTCAATGTTAACAGTTGGCCATGAGAAGTATCTTACCATTGATTGCTATGAACAAGGAAATGATATACTTATCAAGGTTGTATAATACAACATCTCGCTACTTGAATGTTACATTAATGCAAAGAAAATCTATAACGATGAAATATTCATTTCATGATAGAGTTATTTTGTTTTTACAGTTCTTTTTAAAACAAGACATCCATTTTATTGTGACTAAATAATACATATGCTATGTTGTTATTCTATTCATGCATTGAACGTAGTCAAACTTGAGATTTACGTTAAAATGTCACCATATACTTTCTCTCGCATTGCTTGTTACTACGGATGTATTCTCTAATATCTACCCAACAAATAAACGGCTATAATATGACACTACCGTACGAAATAGAGATATTCGAGACATGGAACTTATTTGCCGCCAGAAAGATAATTGAAAGCAAATATGCCACATATAATGAAAGAAGCATAAATTGAAACGGCAAGACTCATGTTTGAGTGAATAATATATTT
>JARLTB010000360.1:6535000-6767500 GCA_030141615.1 Unio pictorum | reverse complement strand
ATCAATGATACAATGATACAAAAACAACCCCAGAGAAATATACAAAAAAAATGAATACAGTTTACTCATGTAGTAAACAATGCAGGATTACTCATATAGTAAAAATGTATATACTCAAGTAGCGAAACTATATTTGATAATAGTTAAGGGACAGATAACGACTTATCTTTCCAGTCCCAAAAGATATATTGGGTTCCGCAAACCCATATTAGCCCACGACTAACAAACTAGAAATAAATAGATATAACCGACTATTAGTATTCAGCTCCACAGCTGGTACAATATAACTTCTCAATTTCTACAGACTCCGGACACTCGGAATACTACGAAACATTAGACCCTCCAGACACCTTGGTCATTTAGACAGCTCCACAGCTGGGTCACCCTTGTCACTCTTGACATTAGACACACCGGACGCTAGACATGAGACACTCCGGCACATTTAACAGCTCTGGACACACCAGTGCATTTAAACACAACTCCCAACGTTTGACAGCTCCGGACACCCCGGACGTTTAACACCCTCGGTTCAATAGCTGAAAATATACCCGACACCGTGTACTAACCTTGATACAGACATAACGTAATGACGTTATACACGGTAAATTATCATGACTATATTATTATCACAATGACAAAATAACAGGTTCTATAGTAAACCTTCTCTGTTCGATAATGCTGAATAGTAAACAATTCTATTTTTAAAAATATAGGTTTACATTACCAATCTAAATGCCTTGCAAACAAGACTAGAAAATGCATGCACTATTCCGTGTAAAAACTATATAACATACATGCAAAGGTAAATATAGTAATACAAAAGCTATCACTCCGTACCAAAAATGTACTTACCCCTACAGCTAAAGTTGTGCCAATCCTCCCTCCATCCCTTGGATCAATAGCCTTACAGCTAACAGTCCTTTAAACCAGCCGCTTGTTGACAAAACCCTTAGTAATGTAAAGACCCTTCACATATATTAAAGCATTTTTAGGTTTTCGTTCTCCGTATCGAGAACACGCTGCACGTGCGGCATAGAGCGAATTGTACTCACGATTCCGAAGTACAACTGCCGATATATATCTAAAAATCACCCTCAGGTATCGTTGCACACGATAAACGAAACCCGAGTACATGTATCTCCTGAATAAAATAACTACATCATTCCGTGACAATACCTCCCCCTTAAAAAAGTGGTATCACTTTTAAAACAATCACGGAATGTGATAAATTAACCATTATAAAATCCTTCAATTTTTAAGCTGAACAAAATCATCTGCCCACTACACCCTACTTAAAAAAACAGCCCCTACATTTTCTGAGCCTCGAATCGCCTCGATTCGGAAACAATACGGCTGCAAAGATAATGCAAAACGCATCAATCTTGCGTTGGCAACCTTCGCTTTATTCAAATATAAGAGTGGCTGATGGTCCGTTTGCAAAGTAAACTCCCTCCCAAAAAGGTACGTGTGGAATTTCCCTATTCCCCATACTAAACCTAAGCACTCCTTTTCAATCACGGAGTAATTTTTCTTTCTAGGGAGTAATTTCCTACTTGCATAAGCAATGGCCAATTTCACACCCCTTTGCTCCTGTAGCAAAACAGCCCCAAGACCTGTATCGGACGCATCAGTCCTCAGTACAAAAGGTTTATCTAAGTCCGGCAACTTTAAAATTGGTGCACTTACAAGTTTATGTTTTAAAACATTAATGCTTTTTCCTGGCATGAACCTCATGAAACTTTATTCTGTTCCCCCTTTCTAGTCAAATCTGTTAAAGGGCTGGCAATAGCTGCAAAGTTGGGGACGAATTTCCTATAAAACCTGACTAGACCAAGGAATGATCTCACTTGTTTTTTTGTCATAGGTCTAGGTGCATCCCTGATTGCGCCTATTTTATCTGGTTGAGGTTGCAACTGGTCTAGTCCACTTACCAGATGTCCCAAACATTCTAGACTTGAATACCCTATACTACATTTAGTAGGCCTAACGGAAAGATTTGCAGTGTGAAGTTTAACGACCAAATCCCGTAATACCATAACATGCTCATTCCATGTATGCGTGTAAACAAAAATGTCGTCAACAAAGCTGTCGACGTTTTCCATTCCGTTTAACAGTTTGCGCATAAGACGGACGCACGACAATATGACATATGACGAGGTAATCAATATATACTTCATGTTAGGTATCCACTAGTATACTCTGGGTTATACAAGAAGTCCCCGTAAACAGTTTGATGCATGCTAAATATTGAATCATTCTTTCATTCGCGTCGATTATTAACTAAATATTTTTATTTCCATAATGTTTTTAAATTTGTATTCAGTATCATCACATTTCATTTTTTGTATGTATGTATGGATGGATGGATGTGTGTGTGTGTGTGTGTGTGTGTGTGTGTGTGTGTGTGTGTGTGTGTGTGTATGTGTAAATATGAGAATCAATGCATTTTGTGCTAGACACCCCTATAAACGATCACACCACGGTACGATAAATATCCAAATCACAAACACACACACTCACTCACATCCATCATGGGTCCAAAACGGGACTTTTGGCAGGTGTGTGAACTGAGCTTGGTGTTATGGCACGGGAAGGTTATTACCTCTTGGGTCGTAATAAAGAAGTTTGATACATATATTTCACACTCATCATCTCTGTCAAAATGTCTAAGAGTACAGTCAACGTTTGCTTTTTACTGTACTCCTTTTTCTGCTATACCTTATTTCTGCTTTGCTGCTTCGTATCCTTCATGTCGTTTCCTTTTCTGCCTTTGCAACAAGGTTAGAAATATTTGGTTACCATTGTATTGCGCCGTTGCATCGGTTACCTTCTACCCAAACATTCCCTGACATACTACACGCAGGGGAACAACGAGAGCTTTGCGTCCATTTCAGTCACCCTCCCAGCAGTCACCACTTCACAAATCCTCTTTTACACACTCATTTGTACTCTATTTTATAGCTTATGTGTGATAGATGTTCATCAATCTATGACTATGTGTTGTGTATGCCTATATTTCAACTGAATGTTTTTTACTCTACCTCGAGTAGCACGTTTTTAAGTCAGCTTCATTGTTAACAATCTCCTGTACCGTGTCGTCACCTGACCTGTTCCATTCCTAGTGTTCCTATATTAATGATAAGTCCAATTTTCATTAAACAGGCTCACGATGGTTTGACTTGGATTTCCATTGTTCTTATAGATTTGCTAAGAACATTTTAACATGGAATTCCCATTGTCCTAAATTCGACCCTTATTCCTCCTTCCTTTGTATGGATCATTAATGCTACCTCAATTTTTAAATTTGTTCCACTGGCAAACACGAGTGAAAAAATTATATCAGCGTTATTAAACCAGAAAAAATTATATGCTTACGTGCGATACATCTAAGGAAACTTGCATCATGGGGTAAAAAGGGCATTTTGAGATTTAACTGATCTTGGTGAAAATAATAATATATAGCTAACAGTCATCTCTCAAATAAATACATATTGAACAAATATCAGTCGTCTTTCACTGGACCAAGTGACGGCTTTTTTCATCATTTGACTTAGTGTGATAGATTTCCCTAGTGTCGTGTCCCTACTCATATGTATGATCTTCCTGGTCTGGTAATACAACTCCCTCCAGTCCGTCTATCTTCTGACTATGTTCTTCCTTTTTAGTAGGACATTACGATAGCAGCTGTGCAAACTCACATTAAACATTAATATCATCAGAAAAGCCACTAGCGTCATTGTTCACGCGTTATTGCACATCAAAATACACATTCCTTCTGTTATGTGTCCACGGTATATATATATATATATATATATATATATATATATATATAAATATATATATATATATATATAAATATATATATATATATATATATATATATATATATATATATATTTATATATATATATATAATCTCAATCTTATTCTACAGAATAATATCATATAATCATACGCAATTATGGACATTGCACTTCTACAAAGTGTACACAATTTGACACATATCTATGCTCTAATATATCGTTATACATGATACTCCTACAAAGTATACACAAATAGGCAAATCTCTATTAACTAATGTAGCACACTGCAACCATTATACAAAGTTTATAATTCAATTCAACGTTTGCAAATCTACAATATCAAATGAATAACTACACGTTGTTACTACTACTTAACCCAATAGCGAATTACAATATTAATTCCTTACATATACATTGCTCATATCTCAAAAATATGCATGTATATCAAACACTACAAATGAGTCACTTTACAAATAGTAAGTCAACGTACTAAAATATAGTTTTTAATTAAGTACACTTACTTTGCAGTAAAATATTGCACAACAATCGAGCAAATGGTGAATTTTCTGTACTGAAGCTCCTTGTAATTCCCAGAATATAAACTTTCCTTTGAATTTCGAATGACGTCGGAGCAGCTTATTTTCACTTACATTACGCAAGCTGGTCTTAGTTCTCAAGATAATATATGTAAACATGCGATTCTAATGTTGGCCACGCGTATCTCAGTTCCGAGTGGCTGTTGAATTATATAATTATCAGACTCTCCAGCCTCTCAACAGTCTGTCAAGGAACAAGGAATGTATATATAGATATATGGGGGGGGGACTCTGTGTGTATATGATCTGGAATTTGAACGTAGCTTTAAAAATGTCTGTTTTATCACTACGATGTTTAGCACTATATATGTGTAGCATGATGTCCCTCCAGTCACATGATCCTGACATCAGGCTGGTTAGTTCTAGTATTAACCTCCTAATGGTGAGCGTCAAGTGAGGCAGCTGTTAGAACCAGGTTTGTAAGTCTTTGGCATGCCTCTGCTGAGGATTGAACTCACGACCACACGCATCCGAGGCAGATGCCTTAACAAATAGGCCACCGGAGCGTTGTTAGAACGACTGACACGGTTCATTGGTTGAATGACGCCATGGATCTTTCTTAAATGTCCAAAATTTCGCAAAGCTGAAGGCTGAGAGTCTGCACATGCCCGTGACCTCAGCGGTGTGTTTTTGCTATTTTGTTTTAACAATGTTGCTGATCAAGACCCATAGTGTATATAGCGGTGACGATGGAAGCCCGTTATTTAATTACACTCGCCGCATTCTTTCTGACGCGATCAGTGATTGTGTACAGTTTTTTACTATTTATTCTAGATTTGTACTCATAACGTAGCGTTCTTAATTTAATATTAATTATAATGTTATTACCATCCACGTATTTCTCAGTTACGGCGTCTGCAGAACGCTCTGGTGGTATTGACTATTTTATCATTGAAAATGTGGCTGCTATGTGACACCAGCATTAGCTACTGCTTCAGATGAGATAAATCCAGTTGTCACAAAATGACAGAATAAACAAGTACAAAAATCTCTATTTTGCAAATAGTTTTAATAAAATTGAGTGTGTACACACTCTTTTGATAATCATATAACAAGTACAAGAGTCAAGAAGGATATTTTTGTTCCAACTGCTCTTTCAATTTGGTACACTTTTCATTTACATGAGATTATTTTGAATCTTAGTTGTATTCCGTGATATGTATGTGAATCTCATTGACAGTGCAGAACATTTGAAACATAATTGAATGCCTTGAGACTGTTTGAATCGTAATCATAGTCCATATGTGAAATTATGTGAATATCATTTAGTGCATACTATTATTTGACACGAGACTTCTTGAATCTGTATTTCAGATTGATATAATAGTTGAGTTTTTTTCAATGTGTGAATGTTGGTATAGAGTGATTGGATCAATTGTATGTTGAGAGTGTTTGATAATCATTGTATTTTTACATCATACATTTTTCTTTGCTAATTAAGTTAATACATTTTCATCTTTCACACAATGTGTTTGAGTTATTCGTTTAATCCTAAAATCCACTTGGTTTCGATTATGCGAGAGGGTATCCTGTAAGAGATAACACATCCGGCTGGCTACTCTGTCATAATCCTTCGGGCATAGCACGCCCACCATTGGTCCCCACTTGGCACTCAGCTCTCGCCTGCTGGTGATTATATGTGTGGTTCCAAGAAACTGTGGAATGCGCAGCGGCCATATCTCCGGAAAATGTCTAAACTGGTCGGCAAAATTAAGCTGAGGGTAGCCAGCGGGCCTTAAATCCTCCGTTAATTAGGTTTTGGCTAGCTAGCTTGTGAAGACTGGATGCGGCAGCTTGCGCGAAGGAACCAATAGCTGGTCAGCGGGTAGAAAGGCGATTCTCAGCAAAACGTCGTCAAGCGCCAGCAGCTAAAGATACACGTAGGACGTCATGGTTACCCACTGTACTCAGCTCGTCTCTGGCCGTCGCGACATTGAGACTGTGGTCGAGGAACTCGGCAACTCTTCTTCACTTAAAATAAATTTACCGCGCAAGTTATTCCTGTCATACACCCATCCCATTTTATCACCAACTGAGGCCATGTGGCAAGAGGCAAGCAGTGTACCTGCAGGTGTAGGTACACTGGCAGGCGTATCCTCAAACCGTTACAGGTGGCACGGGCCATTAGTGTCGTTCGCCACTGACATGGATCAGTAGTGAAATCCGGCAACCCCATGAGTGACTGAGCAGCCCTATTCAGGAATGCACTGCTCACATCCATGGTATGAGGTAGAGGATATAAAAGAAGCCCTAAACATTGTCTGATTCAAACGTCCATGTTCAGCTTACCGCGGCTCCAGGAAACCCAACTCTAGCGGTCAGAATACAAGCAAATGAGAATTGTTCCTCTCACACTTGTCGCATGGGATGTATGCACCTTACTGGATATAGACGATGAGGAAAGTCCATAGAGGAGAACCGCTCTAAGAGAAAGGGAATGCAGGTTTGACAAGTTCTCCAACTCCTGTAAAATCTTTGGTCTCACTATAAATACCAAGAAGACTGAAGTACTGTATCAGCTTGCCCTGCATCGCCATATGTTGAGCCCAAATTCACTGTCAACAGCCAAACACTCAACGTTGTTAATCGCTTCATCTTTTTTGGTAGCACACTATTACAGATCGTCACTATTGACGACGAGGTGAACCTAGCATTACCAGAGCCAGAACAACTCTCGGCAGATTGTGTGCCAACGTTACGAATACAAGTAGCAGCAGCATCTAGACCAAACTAGTCTACAGGGCAGTTGTGCACCTCACACTACTTTACGGATGCGAAAAGTGGACGGTGTACTAACACCTCGCATGGAAGATGAACAACATCATATCACAAGTCTCAGGAAAATCCTCAACATGAAGTGGCTGAACAAGGTCCCATATACTGATGTACTCTTTCCAACAGGTCTACACGTGATCCACACGATCCAGATGCAGTGCCAGCTACGCTGGGTAGGATATCTTGTACGTATGGCAGATCAGCAGCTGCCTACGAGACTTTTCAGGAAGGACAGTGATCATAAGAAAGTCCGAAGAAAGCTTCAAAGATAATCTAAAAACTGCGTTAAAAGTGTTCAACATAAATCCTGATTCCTGGAAGCAAACATCAAGCGATCGAGCTACATGGTGTTCCTCTGTGCACAAAGGCCCCTAGTTGTGCGAATCTAGCAGGACAACAGCTGTTAAGCTGAAGATGCAGGTCAGAAATGTACGTGCCATCAACCTCCCTGGATATGTTCCATTCATCCCCTGTCTCTTGTGCATACGAACATTCCCTGCAATGCTTGGCCTTATCAGCCATCTTTGCACGCATAGACTAGAACCAGACCCGCCATCTCTTGGATGACTAGATTGGTCCTAATCGAATCGATGGACGAACAAAACCACTGGTACAATGGACATACTGAATAACTTATACAGAAACAATGCATCCTTGCTAAAGCATAGTATGACTATTTTAAACAAAATTTATAATATACTCCATGCACAAACTGAATCCTTGTAAATGCTTAAATCACCAGCTACATCTGCTGTAAGAGAGAACAGTTAATTACAATGAAGTTTCAGACGATTTGACCGAACGTTCTAACTGTAATTGTGAAAATATTCATGTAAATAAATATATTTTTGTATCATACAGCAACAAAAGCTAAGCTCAAATCTTCAGCATATGTTCCAGGCAGTAAATGAGCCATCGATTGCTGGATCACGTGTGACTATACAAAAAACGAAAACAAACGGAAATAAACGACATAATGGAAACGATTGAAGCCATTGCAGTTTTTGGGATCTTGGTCGAGCACAAATTAGAACGTTATTGCAATACTTCTCAGTTAGAGGATGATTTACCATTATATAATCTTGCCACCAGTGCATAGGTTAAACAAATCGCATAACAGCATAGAATGTAAATATGAATTCGAATGAGAATAGCTGCCGTTCTTGACTTAATGACATCCAAATCTGCACATAATAGACTTTCTATCCCCGATAAGCCATACTCAGATGCAACTTCATCACCAGTTGATATTGCAGTAGCAAATGTACAATATCTGAAGTAAATTGCACGCCATTGTCATATGAACATACTAAGAAGCACAATAAAGCTGATATGCTAAAAAGAATTGTTAGCTTTTTATCTGCTGCTTTTACTGAAGATGTTGAATATATTCGTGACAAAACACAGCGGCCACATTTACCGAAATTTGACTACATGACTCTTATCCTGGTAAACCAGAAACATTTAAAAGAAAAATAGTTATTCACATGCATCTTAATTAGATAAATCTTACCCCTAATGTAAACATGACCCCTGTTCAGCAGGTCAAACGAAATATACGGCAGCATGCAACATACACATCAAATCGTAATGCACAATGTGACATAACTGTACTATATATATATATATATATATATATATATATATATATATATATATATATATATATAGTTGCACGTGATCGAGCTGCTACCCAGATAATAAATCGGATACTTAGCCACTAACTATCGGTTTCAGCAACAAGTGCAAGACAACTGAAAATATTTACATCCGAGCGTAATATACATATACCAAGGGGTGTAATACAAATATTGATTTTACGATGTATATGAGTATGAACTAAACCCACATCGTATTGTACAAAGCCCTCCACAGGATAAACAAAGATACGTATTGGGTCTGATACTGCTGTTCCGCCTCGTTAAAATTTAATCATTTTAGTTTATTTCGGACGTGATGTTTGGCATTGTATCGCTGCTTCAATAGTCCATGTCACAAATAAGAAATTTGACTTCATCCGGTTCTTGATCATCATCATTCTTATGTTAGAATGTGCATTTAATATTTTAATTTCAAGAAAAGGCAATCAATCTTTATACAGCTGACGTTGGCTTGATATGATTGGAATTCTATATAAATTAAATCTCATAGTACATTCAGTTAAATGAAAACCTTCAATATACACTTTATAGTGACTTCATGGTCAGTTAACACCAATTGTGACGTGTTCGTTTTTCAAAACAATTTACTTCTTTAAAGGATCTTGTATAATTGAATATAGTTAATATATGGATAATTATTTAGTGATCCCAACCGACTGGGTTAATTCAGGAACATGTCCAATACTAAAAAGGCCTCGAGTGGAGTCTGAGTGGTGGTATCAGGTGAGAGTTGCACGTACATGCACAATAACGTGAATATGACTTTAATGTTTATTTCCTTATAGGAGATCTTAACTATCACTAAAGTAAGAGCTTTTATATTGTAAACGACAATGTTACACAATCAGTCAATCTTCTCAACGAAAAAATAGTTATTATGAACGAGGAAGTTATGGGTGATGACAAGCACTTTGTGTCGACCTAGATGAGAAGTAACGTTATGTTCTTCCCCAGTCTTAGACAAATCTACTTACAGCACACACTCAACAGAGGGCGGCCACGGTAAGTAATATAATAAATCACTAAATCACACCACGTCCTCATATTTGTAGAAGAAACATTTATTTTTTATAGCGTTACTTACCATATTTCTAAATTAAAACATCATTTGTAAGGATAATAACGTATAACTTTGTGCGTTCTATATAATACCGTTAAGACTGATATGCCCGTTGAAGAGGGTCACTGATTTGGATATTGTAAATCACCTAATCGACAACTGTTTATCAAATACGCAGATACCTCCCGATCATTTGTGTTCATTTCAATCCAAAAAACCTACATACATACATACATACATACATACATACATACATACATACATACATACATACATACATACATACATACATACATACATACATACATACATACATACATACATACATACATACATACATACATACAATCGTCCATCAATCCATCCATCCACCCACCCATCCACCCATCCACACACACACACACACACACACACACACACACACACACACATTAGTACGTAACCAGCATTAGGGCGACACATGTCACAGAGCAGCATTAGGGTGATAGAATTACATCATGTTGTGTTATTAAACTGCAGCACGTATTTGTATATGAATTCATCAAAATAATTTATAATTCCGATTATCAAGCTTAAATATTCATGTTTAAAACAGAACATTATATTTACAAACGAAAACACACATGTGTCGCCTTAATACCGTTTCGCCTTAATGTCAACACACAACTGTGATGGTCACAACAACCTTATGGCGACAGACTCTTCACACACATATTCTGTCTAGTTCAGCATTAAGGCGACACTTTTACTAAGTGCAATATTGTTATCCCAAACAAAATATTAAACTAAAATTATATATTAAGATGATCAGATTAATACATATATGCCTTTTACAACTGTCATACGTATGTTTATCCGCATCGCTATGCCGTTATAATCTTCACACACATATTCTGTCTAGTTCAGCATTAAGGCGACATTTTTTCTAAGTGCAATATTGTTATCCCAAACACAATATTAAACTAAAATTATATATTAAGATGATCGCTATGGCGTTATAATCTTCACACACATATTCTGTCTAATCCAGTATTAAGGCGACAGTATTTGTAACTGTTCGATTGTTATACCAAACAAAACAAAGGAATACAATTACAGTATATTTTCAGATTATCAAAATCATACATATATGCCTTTAAAATTCAATGTCTGGTTATCCATTTCCAAACGTGTTTATTTTTATATTTTTTTAAAATGTCATAGGCAGTTAATACACTATAAGACCGAGGCTGCACTATTCTTTTTAAGCCATAATATTTTTTAATTCCTTCTAAAAGTGTGTGTTCATAATAGTTTTTGTACCAATGAGTAGATGAAAACAATCCCCTTTCCATCCCATATATTGAAGTGTCCTCAATTAGAAATATGCTTCAAATGAGCTAATAACCGGCATGTTTAATCGGGTTGATACAAATATATTTTAGTGCAATATATCCATTAATCACTAAAAGCAATAAAATGTACTTACTTCATGTTCTAAAAGTTTGCTCCAATATTTATCACAGGCTGAATTAGCACATTTCTTGCAGCATCCCGCGTAATAATGAAAAGTGTCTACCGTTTATGAGCTGTATGTGTTTGTGTACATTCACATATAAAATATAGCCATAACTCATACTTCTCCATCTCATTGCATGTTACAACAGCACTTAAAAAGGTGAACAAAACAAGATTTTTAAAAAAATAGCATGTCTATTGTTGGATTTTAACTCAATTCGATAATATGTGTAATGCATTATATACGTATAGACCAATAACGTGTTTTTAAGGGGTGGTCTATTACGCTTTCCGTTACGGATTACTGCCGTCTCACCTCTGTCTGCGTAGGTTCGAGTCTAAGATTCGGTTAATGTAGTTATGTCAGAAGGCTTGCCAATAGCTTTTCGTGGGTCGGTGGTTCTTTCCGGGGTTTTTCCCCATGTTCTTCCTCTAATAATACTGGCCGCCATGCATAGCCTATTGCGTGCTGAAAAATGGCGTTAAGCCCTTTAAAAAAAACCCACACAAACTTGCTTACATATAGAATATGTAATTTTTTTTGTCAAAATATTCTCAATATATATATTGACGAGCAGTGAAAATTCGTATTCCAATAGAGTGAATTATCAAGATTATTATGGTCTATAGTAAAATAAAGATATGATGTTTTCTTCGTACAAGGGAATAAAATATATATTTCATTAAGTGTATTTTAACTATTGCCGAAGTAAAAAGTTCATTTCATATTGAATACCAATTGTTTAAAACTCTTTTAATTTTCAGGTCAGTATTATTAAATGCATCTAAAAGTTACCACTTCGTGTCACACAAAGTGCTTAAAACCAATTAGGTACTTTTAGTTACATTTAAATTTGAAATTTGCCGAGTTACAGTTACGAAAAATTTGCTATGAGGAACGAACTATGAGGTTTTCACCGGCGAGATTAAATATATCGTTTATTAATTTATTCATTCAGACCAAGCAAATTTTATTTTAATTTTATGCTCAGATGTATTGACTAGAAATCTTATAAGATTGATAGCAGATTTCTTAATGTATCCCATGAGCAGCACAGTTGGAAGGGCTTGGGGATTGGTTTGGCCGAATTTTGGGAGAGGGTGCAAAGATTCACTCCCATAAGACCCCAATTATATATATGGGCCCTGGTTGATTTATTATGTACCCAATTCCTCGGTTGCAAGATCTAGCTGGTGTTATGAACTCCATATGGGCTAGACCCATAAGTGGATTGGGGGAAGAGTTAAGACTAGAACTGGTGGGTCAGCTGACCTTTGTTAATCCTTCTCCCACACTTCTGCCAAAGCCCCGATTCTACAATCGGGCCATGTAAAATAAATATATTTATTTGTTGCCAAAAGCCAACCCGAACCTTGTTTATAAGCCTGGTTGGCAAGACAACTGTGTTTTTCTTGTTTTGTTTTTGGGAGGCACCAGATAGATGTCCCCCCACTCATTGAATACATTTACTTTTTATTTTGAATTTTGAATTTGCGGCAAAGTCCGGTGTATTAAGTCTTAATATGTTTGGAAAAAAATAAACAACAAATTAAAAAACCTATTGTTTTTAATGGCTATTTTATTGTATCGATCTTTGTCCTTTTTTATATTTATTTCTTTTGAGAACGACTGTGTTCGAGACGGATTCGTACATTTGTTAAATTTAAATTGTACATTAACCGCCTCGAGTTTGGTCGTCTCCATTTATTTATATTTAGACTTATTTTTCTAATCGTTTATTTGGCCCTTTAAACAGGGATCTCTTTGTAGTTCAGGAGCTACACAGAGAAAGAGAAAATGCAAGATTGCCTGGTTTTGATTAGTACTCACCAACGACTTTTAGCTTGTTTTCTTTCAGGGCATGAGTATTGGGAAATCACGTCAAAACTCCTATGCTACTCTATTGCTACGTCTTTTTTATTCGAGTGAATTTTTTTTAATTTTAATTGTTTGTTTGTCAGATTCAAATTTGACATTTTGGTTTAAGATTCATTCATTGGGAGATATTTTTTCAGAAAGTGGGATGACATGTATGCTAAGAATAAACATCAGGTGTTGACCTCATTTCTGACCTGGTTTCAGAGTTGTAAACAAGCTTTTAAAATGATTGGTTGATTCCAAGGACATTATTTAGCTTTGCTATAAACATCTTTCTATTTTTAGTTGGGTCATATGGTGTGTACGAAAATTTTGGAACGTAAATTTGTTCTAAAAGATTCTAGAAGATCATGTGACCCCTTCCTTGTTTACGTAAAAACAGGTATATAAATTATGTTTTGGAGCGAACTATTTAGTAGAAGTTGGGCTGTTAGAATACTAAGTTGTGTGTCGTTTTGAGTTATTTTAAATTACCTTGTATTGACAATTATTTCAATTCGTTTATATCAAGAGGATTTATTTTGTTATTTATCTTGAAAATAATAGTGTTCATTGAATTTCATTACCAAGAACTGACTACATCACGTGACATCGTCTTCCATCTTAGATGCAAACTAAGATTCGAACTGGGACTTATTTGGACATTTTATTACCAGGACTTTTGCAATTTCACTAGTTGATTATATTTTGAATTATTTTTGGATTAATTTTTGAATTGATTCTTAAAACCGTAAGTTTATTTATTTTTTTTTGTGGAAAATATTTGTGCTCAATAAATCGTTTATTAAGTTTTTACAAGCTTGTTTTTTTCACTCTTTCTATGTTACTGTTTATTCGAGCCTAAGCAAGTAACATAGAAATTGGTGGCCTCGTCCGAGAATGGGATCAATTGGAATTTGGCTAGAAATTTTTTCAGAAAACTTTTGTTTTAAATTTGAATTCCCATAGTTTTTGAATTTTTTTAAAATCTTTAGTGAAACTGACAGGCTTGTATTAAAATGACATCTAAAGTAGAAATATTTCTTTCTAATCCTACTCAGGAGCAATTAGATCTTTTAAAAAAGATTAGTTGATTCAACTTGCCAGAAAATATGATCTTTCTGAAGTCAAGGCTTCTTGAACGAAACAAGATATCAAAAAGATTTTGGTCCAATATTTAGTAGAAGAGAATGTTTTGGAAAAGAGTGCTTCAATTTTGGTCAGTAAGTCTGCATTAGACTCTGACATTAAAATAAAAAAATAAAATTAAAATTCAGGATGGAATTAGAGTTGAAGAAGCTGAAATTTCAGGAAAGGGAGAAAGAAAGACAATTACAATATGACAAAGAGGAGAAAAAAGACAGTTACAATATGACAAAGAGGAGAAAGAAAGACAATTTGAATTACAAAACGAGCAGATGCACATTCGGTTACAAGAAAAACAAATTGATAAAGAAAGACAGAAGGAAGAAAGGGAATATCAATGCTAAATGAAATAAAAAGAGCTGGCAAGTGAAAAACACCTTCATACTTCAAATCCAAATTTAAGTTTTGATTTACCAAGGAATATTAGATTAGTGTCCCCTTTCAGAGAAAAAAGTAGACAAATATTTCATTCGGTTTGAAAAAGTTGCAGAAAATTTAAAGTGGCCAAGGGAGCATTGTACTCAGTTGTTGCAATGTGTACTCACTGGTAAGGCTAATTATATTTACACTGCATTGTCTGTTCACCAATGTGGTGACTATGATGTGGTTAAAGAATGCATTCTAAGGGGTTATAAGTTAGTCCCTGAAATGTCAGAAATGACAGAAAAGAAGCTGAACAAGCTCATGTCGAATTTGCTAGAGAAAAAGAGCAGTTATTTGACAGATGGTGCTTAGCCAAGAAAGTCGAACAAGATTATCAAAATCTCAAGCAAATGATATTCACTGAAAAGTTAAAAAAACTGTGTCCATAGTGACGTTAATTCTTATCTTGATGAGCATAGGATTGAAACCTTAGAGAATGCTGCTCGAGCTGCTGACGAATATTGTTCGACACATCAAGTTCCTTTTGTTAACAAGACTTCTACTCAACAGTCTTCTGGCAGGAAAATTATTTCAGCTTAATACCAGCCATTTCAAAACTCAAACTAGCACAACTTTCAAAAATCAAACTTCAGAGAAGTTTGATTCTAGATCCTTGTCTCTTCCGACGTGTACCTATTGCAAATAAAAAGGACACGTTATTTCTGATTGCTACAAATTGAAAAATAAGCATCGGAATCAAGACAGACCTGTTCCAAATGCTCTTATTCCTACGAAGTCAAGGTCACGGTCATGTATTGAAAGCAATACATTTGTTGGGTCTAATAAATCTCAGTCTGATTTTATTATGAAGAATTATGAACCATTCATATCGAAGGGTTCATTATCACTCTTGGGTGATACAGCCAACCCCACCCATATTAAAATCTTAAGGGACACAGGAGTTTCTTAGAGTCTTTAATTGTCAGGTACTTTGCCTTTTTCTGAGAAGTCGTCTTCTAATGAAATTATTCTTTTTCAGGGAGTAGTGTGCGGCTTTTGTTAATGTTCCTCTCCATTGTGTAAATTTGTCATCAGACTTAGTGTCAGGACCTATAACAGTCGGAACAGTCTCGTTTTTACCCGTTGAGAGCATTCATATTTTGCTAAGCAACGACTTAGCTGGATACAAGGTTGTGGCTAATCCACTTGTAACTGACAAGCCTTATTTGGATTAGAAAGTTGATCCAATTGAAAAAGAATTTTCTGATATATTTCAAGCGTGTGCAGTTACCAGAGCTAAGGCAAAGGAATTGTATGTTGTACTTTTAATCATGTTCTAGAGTCGATCTCACTCTTTCTCTCGCTCGCTTTCTCTCTCTCTCTCTCTCTCTCTCTCTCTCTCTCTCTCTCTCTCTCTCTCTCTCAAATTAAAGTCTGAATAATGTAAGGTGTATTCGAAGAACATGGCAGCTACCATAAATCTTGTCTTCCCTTTATAATTTGTAATTTAAAATGAAAATATTACCTAAAAGTGGTGTTAATGAAGGATAGCTATCTTACAATGAAGCATTCTTTGGAGGAATAATAGAAGAGGAAAATCTAAAAACATGGAGCACACAATTAAAACCAAATAATCTCCTCATCATATAAGACACCGAACTAGGGATGTGATGAAGAAATACTTTGTCACGAGCAAACGACACGTATTTTAATAAAATGGAGGTATGATAATGCTAGAGGCGAAACTAAAGTAGAGGTAACATTAACAACAGCGAACAGGCTTAGGAATCAAGTTAAACGGATCTGAGGGAGTCGACTCGAGATGGGCTGGGTAGGTACATTACCAACAGTTCTTTCATTACGAGTCTGGAGTATGCTTCCTCCGTTTTCTACAATTTTCTTCTCCACCGAAGTAACTATGTGAACCGTACATTTATTAAAATGAAACGAAAAGGCAAGCAACAAGCCGCCGTTATTGTTACTATGAAAGCTCCCTAAATATTTAATTTCATGTCTATCGTTTATGAATCCATTTTTAAGAACCTTTTTCTGTAATTAATATCAACATTTGTTTTTATCTCGGTTATCTTCAGTGTAATACAGACTGAAAATTTAATCCACCTCGAGGACATATGTGATATATATTATACTTTTTCCGGTGACATACAACTGTTACAAATATTTATGTTAATTACGGACTGACTTCTGTGGGAAAAGAACAAACACCATGTTAAAATGCCTTGACGTTG
Organism: Unio pictorum; assembly: GCA_030141615.1. Taxonomy (NCBI): domain Eukaryota; kingdom Metazoa; phylum Mollusca; class Bivalvia; order Unionida; family Unionidae; genus Unio; species Unio pictorum. The sequence goes on along the minus strand of JARLTB010000360.1, from coordinate 6,750,492 downwards.
ACCGGTACTTAAATATATGAACATTCATTATATATACGTATATATATATATATATATAATTTTATACCTATATATAGTAGCATTCACGCAGCAAGTTTGATAATGAATAATATAATGATAGAATAGTTAGCATTTTAGCGAAATTTGAATTCCATGATCCGATCGTTGGTGACTTGGGTGTATTCTATGCCATGTTATGTTCAAATGCAAATTACATGGTTTTCCAGTTGCAATGGTGTGAAGCCTCCCAGTATATGTACGCAATTCTAGCCGCATGCATGTTATATAATATGGCGTTTTTATGCCAAGTAATGACTTTGTATTTTTGTCGGTTATATTGAAAGGAAGCTGCCAGTGTCGTGTCGATCTGCCCAAGCTATATCGATTCCATTTTGCTGTGTGACATATTATAGTAAGTAACTGAGTTACCTGAAACCGCGTAAATACAAACGATTGGGCATGTCGTAGCTAACAATAATAATTTCAGGTGAACAAATCGTGCATTTGCCTGTTTCTTTCTTCAGGTAAATCAATGCATAACTTTGTTACAGGCACGCACATACACACACACGGTATTGTTTTCCCCTTCTTTCAGCTAATATAATGAATACACTAAGGTAATATTTGTCATAAATAGGATGAAGTATATTTGTTTAAGCAATCGGAAAGCTGAAATTATTTATTTTTAAATTCCAGGCATCAATCATCCTTGAAAATTAAATTGTTGGTCTCATCTAAAATGTCACGCATTAGTACATACATACGCAACATAACTGGGCAATAACGTAACCTCTTTATTAGTAGTGTTCGTCTTCATTGTGGGATATAGAGTGTGGCTAAAGCACTCGCCTTTACCGATACCTGCCATCACACTTCTGTCCCCTGGGTCGGTGGTTCTTATCCGGATTTTCACGGGTTCTTCCTCAGCCAGTTATACTGACCACCATGTATGGCCGGTCTTGTGCGCAGACTTCACGTTAAACCCAAAGCTACAGCTGTCGTAGACGCAACAGAAATAAACAAAATAACGGTATCAGACGTAGTTGCCGCTTAAACATCAATAATTGTGAAAAATTGTGATATCGAATTAGCAATTATTGATTCACATGGCATTGATATGGACGCTAGCACATAGTGGCAAGGGGAGGAGAACTTACCCCTACCTACAATTCACCTCTAAACAATTTTTGGCCTACATCCTTAAAATTTAACAGGTGACCCCTACGTATTTGCTAAACGACTCACTCCACCCCCACCAGCAAAAATAATTCTGCGGGCGCCATATGTATTGATGTTAAATATATTTATCATGTATTGTAAACAAACAACAGACACTGAAACTGAGTAGATTTAATTGGGATATTTGTAGACTAGCAATGCATTTATTTTGGACTTATTTATCAACTAAGGAAGTCGATACCGAAACCAGGATGGAGTAGGTTTGAGTCAGCAAGATCAATAATACATTACTGCAGCTAAGTCTGCATTATCAAACAAGGCCAATGTGCAGACGTTGTGATGTCTGCAGTTATAAATAACCTTGAAACCGGATTTATCCGCCTTATTGTATATGCTTGTAGCTACCACGAAAGGGATGCAATAGTGACTAATGTCAGTGTCACAGTCAGACATAAAAAGGTTTAGAATTTTCTTAAGTTTTCCATGAAGAAGTGTTGTCAGAGTGCATTATGAATTATTGAAAACTTTCCCACTGTGATATTTATGTCATATATTATGCCCCTAGCAACCTGGAGGGGGAGCGGAAGAGTACACTAATGAAAGCATGCATGCATATGTAGAAATGCCTTCACTATCACTATCACGCTAATACTGAGTTACCTAGATCGTTAAGTCCAATGATTCTAATTGTACACATAATAGTATGTAGTTTTTTCGTTACGGCTAACCCGCCCCCTTCCCACGTCGGCCATGATCGTACTTTAAATACTGTTTAGCCGTACAGATTGTGATGTGAAATAATCCATTCTAAGATAAGATAACGTAACAAACTCTTTACGATCAGAGTTGATCAATTTGATACACAGTGGAGATGGACGAATAAAGGCAGTGACGACGCATTACAAATTCATTTTGTAACCATGAGAACGAAAACGCTCAGAGGAATTTAGTTGTGACAACGTCCGAAAAATATATGGTACCAAATCACTGTGCTACGATACATAATAGTCGTACCGGTAGCTATGTCTTGGCACTGAGGTGCTAACATAGAGGTTACGACTGAGGCTGGGGTGTCCTGGGAGGTAACACCTCTGGCTGGTTAAGTAGTGGTACACCAACGTAGACAACCTTTGGTCCCCACTTGACACTCAGCTCTCACATGTGGCTCCAAGAAGATGCGACATACAAAGAGGTCACACCCCGGAAAACAGCATCGACTGGCCGGCTAAACCAGGCTGAGGGTAGCCGGCGGGTCTTAAACCCTCGGTGCGTTAGGCTTTTTCTACCTAGCATGTGAAGACTGGAGTCGGCAGCCTGCGCGGAGGAGCCAACAACTTCTCAACGAGCAGACAGGCGATTCCCAACAATGTTCCATGGAGCGCTAAGAGCACGACGAGACAAGTACCCTACACTGGCTATCAATTCGATACAGAATCAAACACAAAATTTGTTCTCTGTGCTATATTTCACTGACTCCAGTCCAACATACCTATCCAGCCTCACCCATGTGTATACACCAGCTAGATACTAACGCTCTTCTTCTGACAATCGTATACTCATTGTTCCCACGGTGAAAACAAAGTCATATGGACAACGTTCTTTTGCATACCAGGGCCCGGTGACATGGAACGAATTGCCCATTGAAATTAGACACAAAGACACAGTGGTCCCTTATAAGAGTGCTCTTAAAACTCACTAGTTTTGACTGCAGGGACAAACTTAGAGACCTAATCATCTTTTGTATCTTATATGTTTTCAGCATGTTTTTATGTTTTCCAATTTCATTTTTTTGTCATCTGTTTTTCTGTAGTGTAGTCATATTATTATAGATGGTGTAAAGCACTTTGAGCTTCGAAAGATTAGGCGCTATACAATTTCCTCATTATTATTATTATTAATATATGGTTTGATCACACACACGAAATGTTAATGAAGACATGTCTTTAGCGTAATCCACGTAGGGGCGATTGTACCAACAGACGCTAGCATATCCATCTGATGTATCGGACGCTCTATAGTAATAAATTAATTAATAACGACTGACCTTGGTATACGGATCTATTAATGACCTTAATTTTGTTAATTGCTGATGTATGCGTTGAAAGCAGCATCACCCCAAGGCAATGGCAACTGCTGTAAACGTTATCGCGAGGAGCATATCACACAAAACTAACTTGTTGTTGTTGTTGTTGTAGGATATAACGCCAGTATTAATGGTGGAGGATGAACCCGGGAAATACCCGTAAAGAACAGACTGACAAGAAGCTGCTGGCAAGCTTTCTCACATACCCACATTGGTCGAATCAAAGAATGAAACCTACGCTAACAGACGTGAGATGGCAGTGATCCTTAATGTAGAGTGCATCAGACCACTCGGCCACTCATGGCCCCTACTACCCTCCCCCACGGTACTTACTAACATTTGGGACAGAATTGTGAGAAACAGAGAGTGACATAAAATTTAGAAATAACTGCAGTAATACGTGTTTTAATCTTAAATGTCCTTAATTTTAAAAATATTACAAAAATGCAAATGTCCTCAAACAAATTTGGGATTGACATTCACATGAACATTATTTTTTATACTTATTGCGCCCTATCTGAGGGCAAAAAACTGAAGATGGTTTGAGATGATGAAGTGAATCGTACTTATCTGTCCACTGTTAATTTCCATATTAATGATGCTCAAATTTATGTTGAGCTTGACAGGCATACATAAATAGAAAAATCATTTTCATTAACTACAAGTAACTCAATTTCTCCTGCAAAGTAAAAGAAAGAAATAGTGTGTTAGAAACGTGTACTTTATTCAACTGCCTGTCATGTGAAGGGAGACACAGAAATGACAAGATTTAAAAAATTGGATGTATGAATTTGAGAAAAAAATATTTCTACATAGAAATAAAAACAATAAGACACACTTGATGAAACATTTAACATGTGCATATATATATATATATATATATATATATATATATATATATATATAGATATATATATATATATATATATATATATATATATATATATATATATATATATATATATATATGTATATATATATATATATATATATATATATATATATATATATATATATATATATATATATATATATATATGCATGACTTTAGTTTGGCAACTGACAGTTTATACCACAATTAGATTTTAAAAAGACATGAAATTCAATCACATAACATCATTCAAGAAGAAAACAAAATCATCTGATGTTGCTAGTCAGTTGTGACTGTAACATATTTATGATCTGGTTGGAATGATGCAACTTATACTGTATTAGGGGCCAACCATAAATGACGTCCCACGATTTTGAATGATTTTAACCCCCCTCCCTTGACCTCATCACACGTCGTCACAAAAAGTCAGACCCACCTCAAATATGACGTCACATAGCTCTGCTCCAACCCACTTCCTCCGAAAAAGCCGTATTTCCTATTTGAAAATTAACATGTTTCAAATCACTTCATTGTAGTATGTATTTTTTGTGGCGCTTCACTCTGATATTGTAGGAGAAAACATGTATGTAGCTAAAACTGCAGAATATTGTATTCAAATTCTCCTATAATTATCAAATAAAGTAATTATAACTAAACAAATATACTTTGAAACTTTGCATTTCAGCACAGAAAAATCGGTGTTTGCCACATGCACTTGTATGGAGTTTTTTTGTTGTAGCGGCATATGATGTTTGTTTAGCCCAAAAGGTTAGAAGTGTTCCTTCTTTTGTGGCGGCAATAGGTTTTAATTCTTGCAACCAGTGATCAACTTTGACTTTCAAATCTGCATCATTTTAAATCCATTACACTTTTGAATCACTTCTTGGCAAATAATTCTGCTCTTTGCAGGATATGCCAACACGTACGCCTCAAAAAGACACTGGAACATTTTACTTTTATATATTGTAGTGATGATTTCTTAACCCCCATCCCCCCAAAAAAAACTGAGATTATTATTGGTGTAATATAAACTTTAATTGACTCCGTTTGCAATATAACCTTTATATATATATATATATATATATATATATATATATATATATATATATATAAAGTTTAATTATTCTATGTCTTAAATATAAGATCTTTTATAATAGGAATCTGAAACATATCAACCTTTATACAAAAATTATTTTTCTAGCAAACCAATAAATTATTTACTTTTCTATCAAACATTTTAAGTTGAACTTTTATAGCAAAAAAAGTTTAAAATTATAAAAGTTTTGGCGAGAAAAAGATAATTTCATCCTTGCTTTGTCGACACCAGCGGACTGGAAACGGGAAAATGCTGTTTGGATAGAGCTACTTTTGGGGCTAGTAGGGTTGTTGGTATTTCGAAGAAGAATCCACCATAATTTGAGTTCATGCCCGACACGAGTGAAGCTACTTAAAACGTCATTAAATAAATTGTAGGTAATAAAAAAAATTAAGTTAACGTTTAGTAAAGTTGCGCATTTCGATGTGATGTCATATTTCATAAACACTCCTGTCCTCCTCGTCACAAATGTGTGACACCCCGACACCCCCTCCCCCCTGTAGGTGTGTGACGTCATTTATGGACGGCCCCTATTCACTTGATAGTATTGCTGGCTATTTGTTGCAATTGTTATATAATTATGTGCAGGTTAGCTCTGCAACTAACACTGATCACTGGTAGATGTTACATAACTACACTGCAGTCAGCAAATAACAAAAATAACAATGTATCACTGTTAACTGGTACTACTGCTCAGTTATCAGTATTATGTAATTCATGTTAGCCTATTTATATTGCTGCTTCTTGTTGTTGTTGTTGCTGTAGGGTTTAAAGCCATTTCTCAGTACATGATACAAGGTTGAGAAAGAACCTGGGAAAACCCCTAGAAAGAACCACCAACCCATGAGAAGCTACTGGCAAGCTTTCTCACCTACCACATTTGCCAAATACGAGACTCGAACACACACAGAGGTGAGATGGCAATGATCTGTAACAAAGAGCGCTTTAGATGACTCGTCCACTCATGGCCCTCTTGCTGGCTGTTTGTGAGTGCCATATAATCAGCATCATGTTAGCACACTGAATTTAAATTTATGATACAAGTAACACATAATTAGATTTCATGACATCACAAATGATATTATTAAGTCATGCAAAGGAAAGACATAACAAATATGGATTTTAAATGAATCAAATAATTATTTCATGTCACATCTGCAGTTTGGAGTTATAAAATGAGTATTTTTAATAATGCAGTAAATAAAATCTGAATTTATGCTCATTTAAAAATAAATGAATGAACTTGTCAGATAATTCCAATCAATGCCTAAAGCAACGACAACTTTGTGTAAAAGGAAACCTTTATCTGCCATAATTTTAATCCCATAGTTCTAACAAATCTTTAGTCCCTGACAGCTTTCTGATCTCCACATCACTCAGAGTCATGCATCCAGAGTAAAAGGAAGACACAAATGTGACTGCACCATGTGCGGCTATCCCTACCAAAACTTTCCAAGAGTTGAGAGTTTTGTAGTTTGAAAAATTCTTTGATGTAAGCACTAGAGATGAGGGTCTTTCTGTAAATATTTATGTGCAGTCAATAATAATTTTGGTTCCTGGGTAGGGCAGTTGAAAGTCGAGAGGCATATTTGCTTGAACCTGCTCATCACTTGACCAGATATTTATACTTCCCAGTACGAACTACAAATAATGTGTCCACATGATTATTTTCTGACTTAAAGAAGACATGTGAATATTAAATTTAACAGACATATCTTCAATCGGAAATTCAGATCTACACAAAAACATGAAAAGTTTATCCGCTGTGTCCATTGCTTTTGCCGTCCTCTGATGTTGATGTCATTCCTGGTGCTGTAATATAAGCTCTTCATTCTAATTGCAGTAGGTGTGATGCCATTGAAGAAGGTTATAAAAACCTCATAGGGGGAAATCAGGTGTAAAATTCTATCATTTCATCGTCATCTGTAAATCTGTTCAATCTAAATTTCTCCATGTTTATTTTTGTATTCGAATCTTGCAGTTTCCTTTCCTTTTCTTCCAACTTTGTTTCTGCTTTCCTCAGTCTCTCCTCCATATATGTAATTTTACTTTTGCATTCTATATGCAACTCACAGGATCTGAACAAGATGAAATAATAGTGTAACTTTTCATAAACATTTGTAACTATAATGGAGACAAAAATATAACTAGCAAAGTTACCAGCTTTACTATAATTTAAAATTTTAAAATTATACAAGAATTTTAACAGAGGCTGCTTTCCACCGACTGTATGCTCTCTTTCTCTCTCTCTCTCTCTCTCTCTCTCTCTCTCTCTCTCTCTCTCTCTCTCTCTCTCTCTCTCTCTCTCTCTATCTCTCTCTCTCTCTCTCATACACACTATGAGTATGAAATAATGTATAAAACAAAAGTTACGAAGCTATGGTTTGATTACATATCAGTGCCATTTAATACTTTCTATTTTATAACGAGGTAATACAGTTCACTTGTTCTGCACTTACTACTTATAAGTAAATTCATAATTTATTATATAAATGCGCTGCGTGAAGTATGCCCAGTTATCGTTGACCCTGTTATGTGGAATGGGACTAGGGGTAACATTTTTAGAAACCTATCATTATAAAAAATACGTACATACAATCATTTGCTTCATCGACATAATCTATTTTGTGTTTGGATTTCTCTTTCTTACATCATTTAGATGCAAGTAAATACAAACAAACCTACACCGATCCAGTTACTTACCTTAAAATTAGGCTCCGCATCACGACGTATTGCTACATTACATTTTCTACGAAGCTCCATCTTTTTCTCTGATGGAATATAGTGGAACCTTAAGTCTATGTAAATTAAAACGTTCCCATTGCACAACGGAGCACAACAATAAATGCCATGATTTTTCCGTTGCCGGTATAAACTGTAGCACTGGCAGCCATGGTTGCGAGATAAAACAAAATTGGTGCCTATTTTAGCCTCGTTTTGGATGCGTTGACCCAGGGTCACATGAATACATGAATATATTATAAGAATGGTATATAGAACACAAAATATTGCAGTTTCTTCGACTGCATTTCAAAAAGTCGAGTGTGTTATGAGTTGTCATTGAATTTGATCTTAAAGAAAACACATTACAAAGTGTTAATTACTATTTTAAATCATTTCATTAAATATCCGAAAAATATTACTTGACTTTGATAAAAGTGGAAGCATTTTTTTTAAAATGTTGCCATAATGGTTATGTAGTGACGGTGGGGCTAAACACAACCTTAACACACCTATAAATATTTGCTTAACACTATTTATTTTATGCTCAGCAGTGAATTACTTGATTTTCTAGTTAAAATAATATTGATATTTCACTGCAGTGAAAAAATAACAGTGAAAAAATAACTGAAAAAATAACAATATTTTTTCACTACAGGAACTACATTTTTGGGTCACAATATTTGCTTGAAACGAGTGAATAAACGAGTGAAAGAGCAGATTTGAGGTAGCCAACGTATGTGAGCATAAAAAAAAAGAATATTTGCTTGAAACGAGTGAATAACGGATACATTTCATCTCTTGGATAAAAAAAACTCTAGTATTTTCACTCGTGGCATCGCCTCTCGTGAAAATACTGAGTTTTTCATCCACTCGATGAAATATATCCGTTATTCACTCGTTTCAAGCAAATATCCTCTATTTAATAACTAGATGTATAGCTTGAGTAAATAACATCAAATGCTAGGTGAAGGCGATACTATAATACTTACATGAACTTCTGTATGTGAATAAATCAGAAAAGTAAAGTACAGCACGAGAGCAAACATTTTGTTACCCTAATGCTACTGTCTCCATAATATATACATACATACATACATACATACATACATACATACATACATACATACATACATACATACATACCTGCATGCATGCATGCATGCATGCATGCATGCATGCATGCATGCATGCATACATACATACATACATACATACATACATACATACATACATACATACATACATACATACATACATACATACATACATACATACATACATACATACATACATACATACATACATATATACAAAGGTTCAAACCTGAGCATTTGTCTATGGGATGAATCATTTTAGTAATTACTATTGGCATTCAATACAGTCTGGCACAATGGGTTATTTTACAAGCTGTACAAACGTGGCATTAAAGGGAAGACGTGGCGCATCATGAAAGACTCGTTTAAGGGAGTAACTAGTTCTGTTTTATTTGCAGGCAAATTGTCCAAATATTTCAATATTAAGCAGGGTGTAGGGCAGGGTCCTATCTTGTCCGCTTGGTTCTTTCTCGTTATGATAGACGATTTGATCACTGATTTAGATCACACTTTGCGAGGCCTAAATCTTGTCGATCTCCACCTGCCGTGTGTCTTATTAGCGGATGACACAACTGTAATGGCTAATTCGCATCATTCGATGCAGCATCTGCTCGATACAATCTCTAATTATGCGAAAAGGTGGAGATTGAAATATAACGCAGATAAAAGTTGCAGCATCCTCTTTACAAACAAAAGAAGAAATGATATCCCTTCTTTTCTATTTGACAAATAGCCAAATCCAGTTGTCAAAAGTAAGAAATATGCCGGCATACCTTTAACGTACAACTTTAAACCTAACGATGCTATAAAAGAAGTATGCGATAAAGGTAAACACTTATTAAACTCTTTTTATTTTATTGGTATCAGAGACGGAGGATTGAACCCTCTAACAAGTATGAAAATCTGGAAAAGAATCATTCTACCTTCAGTCCTATATGGATGTGAATTATGGTCGAATATGACAAACACCAATATAGAAGAACTTGAACTATGTCAGAGATATGCAGCGCGACGTATGCAAGCTTTCGATAAATATTCGCCCACAGAGGCAACGCGTAGTACCTTAGGACTCTGGTCAGTGGAAGCATACATAGATAAGATGAAATTGTACTTTTTCAACCGGCTGGGTAGAGGCGATTTTACTCTTATCTGGAAAAAGATTTTCATTTTGCGTTTATGTCAGTACATGACCAACCCAATTAGACAGACGGGGTTTATAGCAGATATTGACAAAATATTCAAGAAATATGGTATGGGAAGTGTTCTCTTAGACTATGCAGTAAGAGTACAAACCGAAGGTAAACTTGTTTGGAATCGGAATATTATTGATAATATTCAAAACATCGAAGAATCTTCCTGGAATACAGATATTGAACTAAGGAGTGATTTAATTCACTTCAGAAACATTCATTTGGACTTAAAACCAAGCAGTATATGGTTTCTTGGACGTAAATTTCCATCTATGTTATGGCCTCTCTCTGAAATAGTGAAACTATATATCATGCCTGTTGGAAAAGTTATGATATGTAAACTCTGTAGAAAAGAGACTGACGACAGAGCGAAACATCTTATCTTAGGTTGTGAAAAGCTATTTGAAGAACGAAACGTCTTCTTTGAGAGGGTGATTGACACTTTAGAGGTGAGAGACGGGGTTAATTTATTTAATCAATCAGACGATATACTATTGGAGACACTTCTTGGAAGCAGAGTAGATTGCTTGTCGTCTATCGACGATGATGTATGGGATAAACTCATATTGGTAACGGCAAAAAGCATAACCTCATTTTACAATAAAATGCATGCCCTACTCTCAACCAACATGTCATAACATAACAGCAATAATAAGTAGTTAATCTAGATAAATAAATAAATTAATTTAAAAAAAAAAAATATTCTGCTGTTGTCAAATTCCGCAATTTTGATGTATTACAGATCACGGAGATATAATGCTTTCTGGCTCATATAATATACGAGTGTCACCTTTTGCTATCTTTATTCCTTTGAGAAGGATTTCATGCTGTTCCTCATATATATGTATAAATGTGTGTATATGTGTGTATATATGTATGTGTAAATATGTGTTTGGGTGTGTAAATATATAGCTATGTGTATGTGTGTACATTTATATGTACGTGTGTGTGTGTATATATGTATGTATGCATAAACATATATGTCATGTAGAAAGAACTACATTGATAATTACACTGGTATACGTTTCCAATTTGTTTCATTTATATTCTTTTGTGTTGTATTTCATGATTTTGTATTATCCTGAATTTGATTAATCTGATGTAATCTCTATTGAAGAGGAAATAAAGTCAGTCAGTCAGTCAGTCAGTCAGTCATACATACATACATACATACATACATACATACATACATACATACATACATACATACATACATACATACATACATACATACATACATAAACACATACATACATACATACATACATACATACATACATACATACATACATACATACATACATACATACATACATACATACATACATACATACATACATGCATACATATATACATACACATACGTGCATACGTGCATACGTGCATATGTACATACATACATACATACATGCATGCATGCATGCATGCATGCATGCATGCATGCATGCATGCATGCATACATACATACATACATACATACATACATACATACATACATACATACATACATACATACATACATACATACATACATACATACATACATACATACATACATACATACATACATACATACATACATACATACATACATACATACATACATACATACATACATACATAATAACTTAAGCCCAATGGAATATGGAGGGTATATAATTAGACCGAAAGGGAACGAACTCATGCTTCCATTAGGGGAATTTACAATGAGCAAAGGCATCTTAATTATGGAAGAAGTAGAACCATTTCAGAGAAAGATATAAAGATAAGAGGAAAACTTTTATTCCTATATTCCTTTAGAGATAACATTAGAAGCAGAGGTTAAGCACTTTGAAGACAACTGTGTGATCACAGTAATTGCATCAAGACTGGAAACCAATGAGGCAACAAAATTAGCAATGAAATGCGAATATTCGAAATAGAATAGGAACAATTAAAGACAATCAAAAGATCCCACTTGATGTACAGCTTTCTAGCCAAAACCTGGTACAAAGGATGTATTTACGACGGGGCATCTAACATGTATTATGAGACAGGTCACACTACTTTCACATGTCTATAAAACCCATAAGAAAGATTACAGCAACAACAACAAAAACAATAGAAAGACCAAATGAGCGTAAAGACCTTGCAACAGGAAAAAAGACATAGAAACCAGTTCCCAAAACACGGACGAGAATCATTTTATTAGATTCGACAAAGTTGACTGGAAAGCAAATACTTCAAAAAAAGCTCAACAGGAGAAACCGCGAACAGCGAGTAAATTATAAACACACAGAATAAAACGTATAGAGAAATGAACTGAGGGAAATACAAATCATGCTCCAGTGGAAAAGCTGATATAAACATGAATAGAACACAGCAAAAGAAATGATCACATCAGTATCGAAAGAAAGACCAACAGAAAAAGGAATTCGAACAGAAGCAATCACAAGTAAAACTTTAGTGAAACAACAGATTACAACAGATAAAGAAGATAAATAATTTAGACCAACAAAAACAAAAGCAAAAGAAATGACAAAAGAGCAGACAAGGCTATAAGTAAATGGAAACGGAGAATGGAGAACGAAGAACAAGATTGCAACATGAGACAAGATTTTTTTAAAACTGGAGATAAATGCATTTAAATTTTAAATGCTATCAAAAACCAAAACAAACATTTTAAACAAAAATATTAATCTAAAAGAAATATATTTTAAAATAGAACATTGCACAAAATCGAGTGAATAAAAAAATAAACTCATGTAGCAAACACCAAATATCAGGACAAGAGGGCCTTCACAGCTGGTCTGAGAAGATCAAAATGGGGGAAACGAAAATTCACAATAAATTAAAATCTATAACATGTGTCATGTCATTTAGTAATATTGTTAATAAGGAAATCAAACTATTGTGATTTTGTCATAATTTTCTTGACATGCGTCGTTAAAATGTTTCCCCAACACCAAAATAATTCAAAATGCAAACAAGTTATTAACATTCACTAAAACCTCTTCTAAAACAAATTAATATCGTGAAAGGATTTATATATATATATATATATATATATATATATATATATATATATATATATATATATATATATATATATATATATATATACGACAGAGACAGATTGCAATAGCGAGATATATTTCGCAATATATATATATACATATAATACATATATCGATGTCATTGCTACGCAATTCTTTACTGCATTGTTCAATGTATCTTCATCAATTGTAATATCTTTTTTATAGTATTTAGCTTACCGATTAATGTGTAGAAATCATTATTTGTTTTGTATCACTCGCAAGACACTATAGGATTTCACTATTATTACAATTCGTGCGAAGAAGAAATTCTTCATTAAACAAAACAGCAACACCATTTATAATAATCACGAATAAAAATGTAAACATCATCCGTATATTTATAAACAGTAAAGAATCACGATATTGTTATATTTTTACATTTATTTACATATAATGTAGAGAAAAGGTAATTTAAATGAATGAGATTAAACTAAGCTGAATGCATTTGTATCATTAAGAATGATTTTCCTTTCATGTACTCAAGCTGACGCATACTTACGTGTAATGATTTGTTGAAATAAAACACCTTTAATTAATTATTGCACAAACTTGAAATCCACACACGAATATTGTAAGCTACAGTGGAATGTATCCAAAGTGGTAATTTGAAATTGGAATTTAAACAAATGTTTTTGCCATATCACTAAAATTGAAACGGTTATATGCAGAATATTAAATATTTCTATGAGGTTCACGTCGGCGAGTTTGATAATTCGATAGTGGAAACAATCTATTATCATGCGTTTTGTTTCTTTAAGAACATTAAAAAACTGAATACGATAGGTTAAAGAACATTCTAAATGAAACAGTACTTGTTTCACTTGTTTATCACCGATCCGGTGGCTTAGTGGTTAGAGGGTCCGCCTCGGATGTATGAGGTTGTGTGTTCGATTCCCGTCCGATTCGTACCAAAGACTTATAAGGTACGAGGTTTGCGTTTCCTTCGGATAGATGTACTACCATAGGCTAGTAAATACAAATCAAAACCTCGACATGCAGCCACCTTAATACAGTGTTGCTTCAAACATACAACATTAAAGTGTACACTTTTTTTAAAATTGTGATCTAGACCGTCAGGGTCTTCACGTTATAATTTGTTACAATCAAACTATATACATTTGAAGAAAAACAAACGGTTTTACTAAATATATATGTATTGTCCGCTAGTTAAATATGTCGCTTACCACATTTGAATCATGGCCCATATCAACATTACTTTTTCTCAAAACACCAATCACATCTAGCCTGACGTACACACTTTATCACACCAGCTGTTTGCCATTGTGTTTTAACTTGATAATGTCGTAGCTAAGTCTCTCAGGGCAATCACATTTGTCACTGATACAATCACAGAAGAAATGATGATGCATATTATTTTACGAATATTCATAATAACTGTCTTGGATAATATTTTATTATTAACTCTTCGTCATTTTGTCGTTTGTTGTTATACACACATGTTACATAGATCATTCATTGATTTGCTGGTGGAGGCGTCATACATTAGGTTTTCAAAGTCCCATAGGTCCCGAGTGGCCGAGAGGTCTAAAGCGCTAACCGCTACGGTTCACTGTCATCTCACTTTTGTCTGCGTGGGTTTGAGTCTCAGATTTGGTAAATGTGGCTGTTTGAAAAAGCTTTCCAGCTGCTTCTCATGGGTCGGTGGAACTTTCCGGAATTTTTCACGCAAGTTCTTCTTCAATCATTAATACTGGCCGCCATGTATAGCATAGCGTGTGCTGAAAAATTATCTTAAACACTACAACAAAAACAAAGTCCCGAAAAAACTTCATAAACAGCTTCCGAATTTCTTTAAAAAGTTATCGAATGTACCTTATACAATAAAGCAACAAATGTATTACTTATGCAGCAAATGAGTAACTTAATTCATTATATAAACAGGAAAATATTATCTACATTGTTATATTGTTTTCTCACAGAGAGAGAGAGAGAGAGAGAGAGAGAAAGAGAGAGAGAGAGAGAGAGATAGAGAGAGAGAGAGAGGGGGGGGAGAGGAAGCCAAACATAAGTAATGACTATCGATTCTGGGAAAGGAACAGTGATCAGGCCATCAGAAAGGATCGCGTGTATTATAATTGTAGTATATGATCATAGTCCTTTTTCAATTTCGTGATATTAACGCTTATCACATGAAACACTGTCCAGTATAATGAGTACAAATCGCTATTCTGTTTTTCATTCATAATGTTTGACATAAAATAAACAAATTAAAACAACGTACCGCGATATTCTAAACATGCAATTATGGGTTTTAATATACAGTTAAAATTATTAGCATGGGATATTTGGCAGAGTTCGGGATACCTACAGATATTATAACAGGCCTTGTCTCTTTCCTCAAATAATATGATTGTTTGATTTTATGAGGTATTTTTTAGGATCATTCATAACGATTCGTCTTAATCAAAATCTCAGTTGTAAGTATGTTTCATTACGATTAGCATCCTAGCAAAACTCGAAACTAGTCCTTAATATAGAGATGTTTAACCGTAAAATGAATTTACCTTGACGATAACAGAGTGGTATGCAATTTCTGACACTAATCATACCAGTTCTATTAAATCGTAAGTTTCAACAACAAAAAAAGGAAAATCACAAGAAATGATACTCAGGAGAAAGCGAATTGTTGTTAAATTTTCAGTTGACGTAATCTTCAGCGACATTTGTTCACAACACTTGACCAGATACTAAGTATATTGTAAAGTCAATGTCTTTACAATATACATTTAACTAAGTATGCCTCAAATTGGGATAATTGTTGTAAAATATCAGCAACTGAATACAGTCCAAATATAGATCTGAGTGGTATTTCATGGGGATGTTACACGCTTCCGTCTGATGGAGACTATGATTCTGATATCACCAAAACGTTTCAAATCAGCCTACATACCACATGGGTCGATAACCAACAAGGAAATTATTGATAAGTGTACATCGAATGACTCCAACATTGTCTACTATGTTTATCTCCGCCGACCAGGACTTTTTATACGTACAGTTTGGGTCATATATTTGATAGGATTTGGACAAGAAAAAGTAAGTGATTTATATTGTGGTTAGAAAACATACTACTATACTAACTATTATATAAAATTATTGAGGATCTTATGTATAATAATTAGCTTTAGTATTTGCTTCCTAAAGTTGTTAGTGCGTGACATGGCTTTGGCGTGTTCAAGATTACAGGCCGATTACTGTATGGATGTGTTTTAGCAAAGTTAGCATTATATTCGTCTTCAAGTTATATGTATTAATGGGGTTGGATTGTACTACTTTGGAAAGACGCTAATCCAAGCATACATACTTGTATGATTGTATGCGGCAAATTAATGCTACATGATGGAAACAAGGTAAATATAAAACTGGAATGGACTCGTAAGTGAGCGGTTTCCCACTGCCGGCCCGCGTTTGTACAAATACATGCTTTCATTGAAATACACTTGTTATCGATTCATTCTATTACGAAGTCATATCTTCGATTTTCCTATATACGTTGCACCACTCTAACATAGTTGGCATTACATGCTATGGGAGGCAACTAATGAAATCCAATATATGTCGGTAGGACAGCGCATGGTAATAACTGATCGATCCCCTAAGGTATATATATGGTTTTTATAATGAAACCATCTATAGCTAAGATAAAGAGTGTACAGGATTATGATGTGGAACATACTGTGATTTTTGAGATCCGAATAACCGTAACATATACTAAGTTGGTGGCTCAGCCTGCCAGGATCACAATCAAGAGCGTGCTGGTTTTTTAATTCAAGTGGAAACGATTAACCTAACGTGACCAAGACAAGCTGAATGTATATTGTATATCCTCTGCTACCAACTGCGTAGCTGTGTCGTAGGTTCTTCCATAACAAGGTTTTCGTACTTAGAATTTAAAAGAATTTGCAATGCAATGGATTGATGAGTTATTAAATATTCTCGTGGTATACCATGTATATTACCACGCATATTACGAAACGTTAAATATACCATGTATAAACACCAAAGCAATCATATTAAACTCTTATATAGTTTCTTAAAATGCAAAACGCAAATATGGATAGTGTTCGAGCATTGAAATTATATAGTATGGTCATGGATTGATTTCATTGTCACGTACATCATTATTCATACTCGTACTCAATAGATTGCTACACCTGTATAATATGTCCTTTAAGTTCCCTGTCATGCGATACCAAAATCAACAGATGTACTGACCAATTTACTACCGGACTGTATGAAACAGTAATAAGATCTAAGAGCAATTTATTATACAATAGTATTAATCATTTATACTAAAGTTAACTTCTTTGTCATACAAATACTGTTGGTAGGTTACTGAGCAGAAACATAATCGGATTATTTTAACAAGAACGTTTTTCATAACAGTTTCGATTTGAGTGGTATGTTGTCTATTGTACAATTTGGTAAAATTGCATTGAAGTTGCTGTTATGGCTTTCAACGCTGGTTAATATCCATTTGAACGATCGTAAGAGCGTACGAGCATGGACCATGTGTGAAACAATAAAGAAGGAAACTGTTAAGTCGATTTGTCTGACTAATTATTCTGTTAGATTTTACCGCTTTCAAATGAAATTCAAACCTTGTTGTAAGTACAATGAATATGTTCTGATTGGCAAATTTAATATCTAATAGATCAACTATTGATGTTTATATCCATATGGTCGAACTAGAAACTAAAACTATCAAAAACAAACATAAAATGATAAATAAAATGTCAAGTTTGGGATGGGCTGTCTGAGCTATATTAGACACTGATACTGTTCCAAATACACACACTTGAGGTTTAAGTACGCAACATACCCAATTAATTCGATCTTACTGAGGTGCCAAGATAGCAATTTCCAACCACATCATGCAAACCCAAACTCGCTACAAAATGCTATCCGTACGAATGACAATGCGGTAAGGAAACCCTGCATCTATCTATCTATCTATCTATCTATCTATCTATCTATCTATCTATCTATCTATCTATCTATCTATCTATCTATCTATCTATCTCTCTCACTCTCTCTCTCTCTATCTATCTATCTATCTATCTATCTATCTATCTATCTATCTATCTATCTATCTATCTATCTATCTATCTATCTATCTATATATATATATATATATATATATATATATATATATATATATATATATATATATATATATATATATATATGTATATGCGTGCGTCCGTGTGTGTGTGTGTGCTTGTGTGTGTTTAAATTGCTGAAGACCACAAATGCAATAAGGTTTCATTCAATTTTTGTCTGGGAGGATTTACTCTTTTTGCCATGACTTTAATTTGATATTTGCATGATAACGTCCTCCTCTCTTACACTTGATCTTAGCTAGAATAAGTAGTTTCGACACACTGAGTCGTTGTTAAAGGAACACATCTGAAAGGTTTCCATTTGGTTAACATCAGTTTTGAGATAGCTTTCCCTTTTGAGATAGTTTTCCCAAGCGTTCGAACACTTTTCTATAACAAAGCATAACAGGGATTGATATGCATTATATCTGAGGTGGAGGATTTAGGATTTAATATGTCTGACTTTCTTTACCGTATTATTTGCTCCATGGTGAAAACGAATCATAATTTGTTTTAAAAAAACACGTCCTTTCTGATATTTTTCTGACTCAAAAAATAAAATTTAGTTAAATATAATTCCCAAATTTCCACCCCACTGTTCAAAATAATAGATCATGGTGGGATTAAATGCATTCAAAAAAGTGATTGGTCTGTAGAGAAAAGATTTTCTCCGAATAATCGAACCGAGAGCGCAAATATGGAGTTGTTTATGTGGAAGAGAATTAAGAGAGGATCCAGCACCAATACTTGTGATCACATGAGAGTACACATTCATAGATGTGGAGGACTTGATTGGTTAAATAATCAAAAGCTGTCTTTAATACAATATTCTCCATAGTACATTCTCATTGTGCCGTCATTTGACCTATTCATTAACTAGAAACTGTCAATCCGTAGTTATTATATCATTCTCAAATAAGGGCGTGAGGATGATACAAAGTTTGTGTATGCTCACATGACGACCTTAGTCTATAACTCCACTGGCCTAAGATGCAGTCATTTAAGTGACGACAGTGCCCGGACTTCAAATGACGATGCAACACATCTTTACTACAGTCCGTGTATGCAGAAAAGGTTACAATATTATTCCTTTTTATAATTCATTCTTACTATGCCCCTAACTCTAGTTAGACAAATTATTTACTTTATAATACTATGGTATTCTCAAAAAGCTGATCGGCTGTGACGGAATAAAATTGCAGTTTTAACCAATATTCTCTACTTTATTTCCTGATGGTATGCAATCAAACATGCAACGTGAGACGCTTTAAAGATATGCATCTAGAACAACCATTGTTGTAAAACATGTAATAATCATCTGAAATGTTCTGAATATGACGTTACCACGTTGTTTTGGTTTATTTAAATATGTCGATATATGTCAGGCCAATAGATACACGAACGTTCAATGAACTTATATGATGCTGCATAATGATGAACTGCATACATATGTCTTAGCGCCGTACAGGTAAAAGCAGAGAGAATACCTAACAATCCGGACGTTATTATGGTAATATCTGACATCAACATTGAATTTGATAACGATATGGGAGTAATTATATGTTAAAGCAAGAGCAGTATGTCGTCAGCTATTAATAATACACAGAAGACGCATTTGAAGCAACTTCATTGTTTAAGCATAATAGGGATATATAAAATCTTAGTGCATTATCGACTTGCAAACATAGACAGTTTTTACTCCTATTTACACTGTTTTTTATGAGTGCGTGATATGTTTGTATAAGGCAGTACACCAATGTAGACGGATAATGAAGTGTAGTTGGTGAATTCCATCGCGAAGTATCATTAAACTGAACCTAACATGAATAGCTGATACGAACGAATGATGCTAGATTAACATTAGCGCCGGCCTAAGCATTTCCTTAATGTACTATACCAAAGTGTATTATTTGACTCATTGGTACGACAGTTTTATTAAAATATGGCCTGGATGTGATGAGTGCTACTAATACAAAGTAAACGTCCCAAAGATCCATATATGTTCATCAAGATAGATGTCAGTGTTTCAATCACATGTATATTTTCATGACGTAATTTTGCAAGGCATGGCGCTGTTGACAAATGTTGTTTACTTTCTAAGTTCCATACAATTTAATCATTTCTAGCATTGTATCATATACAGCATTCATAGAAAGGACAAATATGTGTGGCTAATAAATCAGTCAGAAATCGAAACAAAAACAAAAATTTAGTTTTGGAGACTGCTCTCGAGGTATCTAAAAATTGTGACAGTATGTGCCGACCCTATAATCCGCACTTACCGGTGCACATTTTATAAAACAACTTGTAAATACAGCCGCTTCTCACATAGACTCATATACATAGTTCTTTCAGCAGTATCCGTCATTGTCAGTGCATGTTTGGCAGATTTTGGCCTACAGAACATACTATTTAAGCGTTATCATAGCCATCGATGTGAGATATCGAAATGTTGCTGCAACAAGTCAAATAAGATCAAATACTCGCGAAATATCCTCAAACAAACAGCTGCCTTCTCAAAGAAGGTAATTTTCTCCTTTACGTTTCCCTTATATGTTTTACTGTCTACAAAACTATCAGTATTCGAATAATGCTTCTAAACTGGAACTAAAACATTAGTAAATAACTACAATCCTTTACTACACATCTTCTCTGAATCTTATACAAGTTTTAGTTGCAGGATTTATATACTCTGCAATTGTATTTTTAATATCATTTATGTATAGTATTAAATATATATTTTTTGACTAAGGAATACTACTTATATTCATAAATACTAGATAAACATGTCGAATTGTTTGGAAAAATGACAACGACTGTACCACATCTAAAGGATATGACAAGTAAAAGACTAAACACTAGGTAGGTCTCTAGAATAGAGAAAGTAAAGTCTTTGTCATGAGCACTCAATAATGTTATTCAATGGACATGTGCAAACACGTGAAATAAGGAAAACGGTTAGTCTTAATTGCTGCAGAAAAACTAATTTCGACCAGATATACCCCATGATCTTTAACAATCTTAATTACAACTGAATTATTATCCCTAGTGACCCTTAAGCATTTAAGCGAACAAATAAACGCTTCCGGTTCGAGCAAAAATTAGACCGACGTTATTGTTTATAAAATCTATCAATAGTTCTGGGAATATTAAAGGGTAAAGTCCGACGATAAGTGCCTTTAAAGAAAGAGTACAAGTCAAAATATAGCATGCTAGTATAGGTTAGGAATTGCACATGTTGAGCTTCGTTCCGATTCATGAGTCGCTGTTGCTTCAAAGTCATTGATGTGAGCGTGATTCCTTGCCAGAACTTAAGAATGTTGTTATGTCTTATTTCATCTATACAGTGCCCATATTTGCTACTTGAAACGTATGTGGCCTAAATATAAGGAGTTGGCTTTATTTGCTAAACAGTTTAATATTGCACAATGAAAACGCAGTTTATTAATAATCATGTCATTATATTACTTTTTGAATAAAATTATTAATGTCATTTGGCACTCATAAATGAGATTATTTTCAGTAATGTAATTTTACAGTCCAGATTTAATAAATAACTTGGGCATTTGTTTTAATTTCATGCAAATAAACTGGTACAACAATTTGTTTTTTTTTTTTGACGTACGAGATAATTCCATCATTTAAGCGTCCTTCGCAGTCTTATGAATAATATAAATACCATGATCAGATGATAGAGATGGTGCAATAAGTGTGTGAAGTAAATTGAGCTGTGTGTCAGACAAAATTCTTTAACACCTTTATGAATGAATATGAGACGTAAACATGATAATTGTTTATTTGTGTTTTACGATGTAAAAATAATAGCGTGCACGATAAACAAACACGCAACACTCGAGTTCTTTTATTGAAAAATGTATTCAACGAGTGGTATATCATTTATACAGTTTACATACTGAACATGTATTTATATCACATACAAATATATATATATTTATATATATATATATATATATATATATATAGATATATATATATATATATATATATATATATATATATATATATATATATATATTGTCTTTTGAATGGAGTTCAAATTTGCTAAGACAGCTGTGTATTGACCTAGCGAACGAAAATGCTAGACTATCCTGTAGGCATACATTTATGGAGGGAACTCACCATAATATGTCTACACCTGTTTATAGTATAGTGCCAAGTCAATTAACCTTATATTGTGATATGTTGTCTTTATGTTGGACATAAGTTCTAAGCAAAAGCCAATGTGTTAAGTGTTAAATGAATATTGTTTCTTCGAGTTTTTATATTCCGTGTTATATCTTCCAAATGTTACTTTATAAAACTTTTTACACGTGTTATTGTCGATAATCCGAATTTTGTATATTGTTAATATTTATTTAGATTTTCGTGTGTTAATGATGGCTTTAAAAAAGTTGTTTCTCACCATTGTTGTCTTTATTAAAAAGTCTTGTTGAGTGTACATGTGCAATTCAGTCGCCGTATATTAAATTCTACTTCCGGTATTCATCTTGAATATATGAGGTTATTTCGGCAAAACGTTATACTATATAAATATTGATTTTCCACTATTGATTCTCATATAATTTCAAAATGACCCCAGTGGGAGACCTCTCTTTATTTTTAACATTGCATTTTATATCCTCTCATACCGACAACCCCATAGTGATCGGAGTCTGTACGTTGTCATTCTATTTCTTCATACCATTGCACTCTCCCATTTTCCACTTATATTTCGTTTAATTTTAATAGTAATACTACGACGTTGCATCGTGACAGTGACACAGTTATGTTGTGATGAATAAGAATCCGTTATCAATTTGCTTGCGTTTGGTCTGAATAAGGTCTAATGTAAATATTTACAAATCTTGTGTAGAATTAAGAAAGGAGTGTCCGCTTCTATGTCATGCCTAGATACAGCGCCATCTTATACCTATCGATATCTATTCCTCTCAAAGAGGGATAAAATGGGGAATTGCAAACGGGATTATTTTGCATATATCTAAATTTCAAACTAAGATAACACAATCTATTGCAAATGGGAAAAGCATCAAAGGTACGAAACTACATGTCGTGCTCGAAAGACAGGATATAACAAGGAAACTCTTTCTTATATTGGTACCATTACTTTTCTCTGCTTTCTTGTCCGACCACTCCGAAATAATAAACCAAACCAGAAAGTTTACGTTGTGGGTTCAGTGGATGTTTATCAGATCAAACCAGTAGAGTGATCATACGATCTCCTAAATCCATACCTAAATAGATAAATATCCATATATGGATGTTGAATCATCAAGATCAACGTTTCGGATGTTAAGCCAATATATAATCTCACACTCATTACTAATTATGCCCTGAGTTACATTTTAGCATTAGCATATACTACTCTGTCATATTATTAAGCGTACGTTGTTTATGAAGTAAAGAACCCCCACTCCCCTCTTTGAACCATCTGTTTCTTTGTCCCTTGTACATTGCCATGAATCTATGGGCTTACACTAGGTAACAGAAAGGATACAAACCGCCATATTTAGTTAAATTCAACAATTATTTTATTTTTCAAGAAGAGAAGGTGAAAATCTGAAAAGAACCTAACGTTTTAAATGTCAAAGAGTCTGAAACTTTTATGAGGAGGTAAATCATATAGTTTGTTTAAAATTTATTACAGTACAGAAAGCGCTATCTTGCAATTAGCTTTTTATAACTTAATGTAGTAGCCATCAAGCCTCATCAGGCTGATATAATTCAGAATTTTCCTGAATCAATTAGCAACACTTCCAAAAAAGTTTCTTAGTCCTAAAGTCAATGAGCACTTTGCTATTTGAATGAATAATTTAAATAAATAAATCCTCCAAATTTATACACTAAAACAAAACAAAGAATTGATTCCAGTACATAGGATAATATGAGAATATTTAACTCTGATTTAAAGAAAATTAACATTAATATCCAAGATTAAAAAAAGAACCTACATCAGAGTAATCCTAATTGATATTGTTATCAGACTGTAGAAAAATGTTTCTGAATCGTTTATGGTCAGAACCCATTTTTGTATATAGATATTGAACCAAAGCAAATATAATTACTAAACATGACATTAGCTTAGGCCCAAATTTCTATTATCCTAAACTATTGACAAGGGTCGACCACACAATACAACTAAAAAACGCATAGAACAATTGAGTCATAGCGACTAAATTAAATTCCAGTAAGTGCTATCCTCAAAAATGCCATTTTATTTTCTTTGTGACTAATTAGATAGATAGATATATAGATAGATAGATAGATAGATAGATAGATAGATAGATAGATAGATAGATAGATAGATAGATAGATAGATAGATAGATAGATAGATAGATAGATAGATAGATAGATAGATAGATAGATATATAGATAGCTAGATGGATGGATGGATGGATGGATGGATGGATGGATGGACGGACGGACGGACGGATGAATGGATAGAAAGATATATTGATTGACTGATTGATTGATTTATAGTTAGCATGTATGTTACAATTTATGATTCTCGATTGATTGGGTCTTTTACTAAATTAAATATTAAATATTAATATTCTTTATTTTGTTAGGTTTGTACTCTAATATATGGTCATATTGTAAATGCATTCATAATGTCAAAATAAAGTGATAGTGCAGTTTTATTGAAGCAAACATGCTCATCATTTCAGTGTAGGTCAGGTATAAGCGAAACGTAGCTAACCGAATTGCTGATTGGTTAACTGCTACTGTACTTTATCTTATTTGAAGTTAATGAATTCTATATCATGTAGTTAAGCCTAATTATACTTTTTGTATAGTGTTTCAAAGCAAAACAAAAGCAAAGGAGGTACAAGACGTCTTTGAACAAGTGCAATGTTTCATTTAACATCAATTGTGTTATTGCTAATAAACAGGTGTTATCCTACTTACAAATTTAGAAACTATACCGATGACACGTGACTCATGTTGTCATTAAATACTGTTGTTTACAGATGTTCTGCCATTTATTACCTATATCAATTGAAACCTGTGTATTATATAAACTGCCAAAGTAATGCATTTTATCACGATACTTTGCAGGACAAGTTATAATTCCATCATACATTGGAAAGGCAATACATTCTGTAAACAAATATCATGAATATAATATTGATAAGGGTAATTCATGTTAGACATTTCGCAGTACTTTATTGATAAAACGTCACACTTCTGTGGTTATGCTTCTTAATGATGTTGCTCTCTCTCTCTCTCTCTCTCTCTCTCTCTCTCTCTCTCTCTCTCTCTCTCTCTCTCTCCAAATATATATAGTATACTATGTTTTCAAGGCAGAAGATAATAAGTGCTGTAAATAAATGACACAAAAAAGTGTATACAAAAAGTAAAATTGTCTTGTCCTGATGAACGTTTATATTTTTATTTATGTGTATTAGGTATTTTTAAAATCCCCAATTAGAGTACACGTTATATGTAATTACAACATTGAAATAAAACAGGTGATTCTCCTGAAATATAATTAATCATAAATAGCCTTTTTTAAATTATCAATGTTAGTGCTACAATAATATCATAATTTATTGATTGTATGATTTATTAAAATATCAAGTAATAATTACAATAAGTATTGAAGAGGGTCTAATTCTGGTCACTATTCACCACTAAGACTAACTAGGGTAACCAATCATCACTTTTACAAACTATACTACAGCTATGACTTTTGACGTTTAGGATATAACATCACTATCTCCTATTCATCCTAGTTTTTACCTACAGTGAAACCAGTAGTTGAATGGAAGACTGCAAATGTTGGGTTTAAAATGATGTTTTGATTTAATGGCACATTCATATTTTATAATCAATCAAGAAAACCCACACGATAATCAGAGTACATAATAGCATATCACTTAAATTATTTTGAAATTGTATGTTATCTGTGGTCTGTATTTAAGTACATGTAGTAGAACACCATAGTAACATTTTGTATCTTTGTTTTAATTCAACTTTTGTCACAGATTGCACATTGAAGAACGTACAGTAAAGATATTTATGAATGAGATACTTGAACAGTGATCAGTGAGACAGAATACTGTACATACGTGCTGAATTTAAATAAATAACTTTTTTCTGAAAGAACCATATGTATTGTTGTGTTACACATTTATATTGCAAACACCAGATTAAGATGAGATAGTTTTCCAAACATTTAGTGTTTTTTTACCAAACATATTTTAGCATGTATAGGTACAAGTCCATTTCTAATGAGGGTTGCACAAAAGTTCGCATGTTTTTGCTAAACCAATGATTCTTCAAACATGAACTCGTTTGCTGGCGATTTTTCTATTATTTAACACGCTTCTGGATGACAAACAAATCTTGGCCTCGACGAAACTTGGGATATTAACATGAATATTAAATGGAATGAAGATATCCTGTACATTGAAGCCCGTATTAGCCATTTTTGAGGCTCCTGGATCACACATCATAATTTATATCATAAACATATCTGTCGATCACTAGTGGAACCTCCATAGGCATTATAAATATTATATAGGAAACAAGTCCACCAGGCGTACAACCCACCAGCATATTTACAGTATTTCTATTTTTGTACGTTGAATATGTTGGTTGTTGTGGCAGTGGCTGTTTGGGTTTGAAAACTGGAAACTCTGTATTATCCGCTATTAACCTGGTATTGGTATATTTTGTCTTAAAATATGTAGGTGTAATATAATTAACTAAATTTCTGGATGGCCACCAGTTGATCTCACTCCACTGATGAAACAACATTTATCCATGTCTCAAACACGTTGATAAACCCACTCTCAGTTAGTTTAAAAAGGCGACTGAGCTCGAAATTTGTAATGTGTTGTCAGAGTTTAATTAATGTACAAAAAACTGATATTCATTACCTATATCGGGTAATGTCCCATTAGTAGTTGAGGTGATGTGCTGCGACTCCTAATGTATCTAATAAAAATTTAAAATTCTGATAATTCTTCAGTCCGGTAGCAGCAGAGAGGGTGAATCGGACATGGATTTCAAACAAAAAAGACTTTTCGGATTAGCATTTAAGAAATCAAACAAAAAATGACTGAAAATCAATGAAAACAGGCAAAAAATGATTGAAAATCAATGAAAACAGGCAAAAAATGACTGAAAATCAATGAAACAGGGAAGAAAAAAAAATGAAAAATCAATGAAAACAGGCAAAATAAAAAAAATAGTCTCCGTTTGGCAAATGGAGACTTAGTCATTTTTGTCTGAAAACATGATCTTGCAGGGGCTTCAGAATGGGTAAAAACTCTTCAACCGAATATTTTATCAAGTCCGATACGATATCGCGTCCGAGGGTCTGCTAAATTTATCGTCACAAATCCGTGTGGAATTGACAGAGCGTGACTAAAGAAATTTCTAAATTGATTATGATTCATTTCTCCGCTGCACCAGGTCTGATGAATATTTCGTAGCGTATGATTATCAACGCCGTTAAATACACACAATACATTTCAGTTATCTCTGATCACTTTTGGTATTTGTGTGTATCGTTGAGTGACATATATCACATCAGTGCTTTTATGCCTGCCTCGGGAAACTATCCTGGCAGGTTTTTTTTGATTGTCTAGCATGATATCGTCGTATACGACTAAATTGTTAATACTTCCATCAATAGCATCAATGCTTCCTATATATCGGTTATAAACTCAATAATATCATCATCGATTTGAAATTCTTTTTGCTTTCTCGTTAAAATCCTTTAGCACTTCGTAGCATCGCTAATCGTCTGCACTCGGGGCTATCAAATACAACTTGTTCCATTTCATCCATCTCGTTATCAAATTAAGTTGCAGTTGTGTCTTGCCGCTTCCAGATGGTCCGATTATAATCATTCTAATTGAATTCGGCAACATTTCATGGTGTTTAATAGGTTCCCGTCGTCGGGTAGCTGAATAATCAATTATATTCATGCTGTTATATATAAATTATGGATCTATATTGTGTGAAGTGTAAAAAACGTACTGGCACAGATGACTTGACGACGATTACAACTAAAAATAACCGATCAGCGCTTTCTGGTAAATGCGTACAATGTAGTACAAAGAAATTTAGATTTGTTTCCAAGGATTTAAAAAAAAAAACAGGGGGTGATATCGCAGCCAAGCTAACTAAACTCCCTGGAACCCCATGGGCAAAATACCCAGGAGAAAAACACCTTCCAGGGTATAGTTATTGTGGACCGGGAACAAGACTTGATATCAGACTCAATAATCATAGCCAACCCAAACCCGGTGAAGAACCAATAAACGCCATTGATAAGGCGTGTCACGTTCATGATGTTGCTTATAAAAGCAGCAATTTGCAGCATAGACATCTAGCAGATGTGAAATTAATTCATGCGTTAAATGCTATTCCCGATAAATCCTTCAAAGAAAAATTGGCTTCCTTTTTGATAAAATATGCTATGAAAAGTAAATTGATGTTAGGTGCTGGTAATTAATAACAACATGGAATCTATTTATTATTCTCCAAAAGGATACTGGAGAGGCAAGGCAGCAATCAATAAACTCGCTAGCGCTGCAAAAGTGAAAAAGCCCACTGCGGCTCATTGGCTATCTAAACAGGCACTATGGCAAATTTATCTACCACCGCCTAAACAAATTAATTATTCGCATTTTGATGTGACTGTCCCTAATGAAGTTCATCAGGCTGATATATTATTTCTGTCACATGATGGTGGTTACAAATACGCATTAACCGTAGTTGATATTGCAAGTCGATATAAAGAAGCAGAACCGTTAAAAACAAAAGCATCACCTGAAGTGGCTTCTGCATTTGAAAGGATTTATCGAAGGGGTCCTCTGCACTGGCCAAATCTGTTACAAGTTGATCCTGGCAGGGAATTTCAAGGCGCAGTGTTATCAATAATGAAACATCATAATGTCACTATCAAACGAGGACATACTGCGCTACATCGCGATCAGGCAATTGTAGAACGATTTAATAAAACCCTTGCTGAGCGGTTCTTTGGATATCAATACGCAAAATAATTCATCCAAGAAAAAAGATCCCGTGAATGGGTTAAAAGATTACCAGCTGTGATTACCGCACTGAATAATGAGATTACTAGAACAATCAACATGAAACCTAACAACGCTATTAAAAAGAAGTCTATACCCGTACAATCACAAAAAGATTTCAAAGAACCAATTCTTGGTAGTAATATCACTGTTAGGTATTTATACGAACCAGGAGAGCTTGAAGGTGGCAGAAAAAGAGCTACTGATCCTATTTGGAGTGTTACTGCACACAAGATATCTAGTATAACACGATGTAGCGTTTCTAGACCAGCAATCTATAAACTGGATTCAACTGCCCCTCAACGAGGATTTACTCGACAACAATTACAAGTGATACCCTAGGATACTCAATTACCACCGCGGTGTCTTAATTAGGATTTTCAAAGACAATTCTTCCAAACTGATTTATTCTTCGTACTCTGGATACTGCAAGATAGACTAAATTTGACCATTCGATGCGATTATCGACTATCCAAACACTTGTATCCAATATTATCAGTCCCTGTGAAGAATGTATCGTCGCTGCGTATCCTAGCGTCCATGGGGATTTATTAGCACGCAATGCATTTTCGACGACATTGATATCAACCATCACAATATCATTTAATACGAGAATTTGTTTTCTTGACTCTGTCCCTGACTTTGTCAGGCCTGGAATATCAACTTCGATATTTTGTTTTCGTGTATCCGATGGCCTATAACAAAGGGGTACCGGAAGCGTTGCGAATTTTATTTTATGCAATTCAAATAACTTCATCTGAAGTGTGTCACTGACTATTTTTCTGCTTGCAATTATCAAATCATTTGGTCTCCATGTTTCCCAAAACTCATTCATGGGAGTTTCTGAAATTATTTCATGGGCTATTTCACACTGGATTCTATCCGGTTGTAATCTGATTAGTTTCTTAAATTCTTTTAATTTATTATCAAGTTATCTATAATCAGTGTGAATTTCTTCATAATAGTTTACAAAACCCTTTAGCCATTCATGTGGGGATGCATCGACAAATGCTGGGGGTTGGCCGTGATCACCGCACATGACGACTTTTGTAGTTTTCAATAACAACCACTCAATAAATATTTGTAATACATCTAATGGCACCGTGCATATTTCATCCCAAATGATGGTTTCAGGAATAAATTTTTCGCCCATACGCTCAGGAGTCCACTTATCTCCTTTCCATCGAAAGAAACTGTGATAAGTACAGGCATTTACCCCTCGCTGTATCATTTCTCTTGCAAGTCTGTGAGTTGGTGTTAGCACAATCATGTTTGGATTGGAAACGTG
The DNA here is from genome assembly GCA_030141615.1 of Unio pictorum. Lineage (NCBI taxonomy): Eukaryota > Metazoa > Mollusca > Bivalvia > Unionida > Unionidae > Unio > Unio pictorum. The sequence goes on along the minus strand of JARLTB010000360.1, from coordinate 6,719,697 downwards.
GAATAATTCAATTGCCCGGGTTGTTTTCCCTGACCCACCACAGCCGTTTAAATAAACTGTTTTGTATCGACATATTGAATCAGATACCGGTGGTGCATTAGAAAATTCTAAACACTGATTGCTTTCTAAATAATTGTTTTCAATTGTTACATCTGCTGATTGAATATAATCATGCAGCATTTCCCGTTCAATTCTCCATGACCCCCAATTCTCGTTGCCAGTAGCCTTGCTACCGATTATGAATTCAGCCATATCGCTGTTTATGTAAAATGAGTCAATGGCGATTCTAACTGCGGTGTTAGGAAATTTATTTATCATTGAAAACAGATGAATAGAAGCATAACCGAGAATAGAAGCTCTCAAGTGTGTATACTGCGGATTGTACCCATCGTTGTAGGTAACACTTGTACCCAATTTGGTTCCATCGGACAGAAATGCGTCTTTTCGATTTACATATAGGCCTTTATTCGTTAGATCTGCGATTACAAAATCGTATTCAGCTTTGTCAATAATTAACCGTGAAGAATATCTTGTATTGTCATATTTGCCACCCTGGGTGAATTTACCGATTATTCTTCGTCCAAGATCTTTTGCTTCGTTGTTTCTGATTTCAAATAACTGTTTAGACCAATCCATGATTTGTCGTTCATTAAAATCAGGAAACAGTTTTCGCTGTTCGCTAATTGTTTTTCTAGATCAGGTTGTGGTAACCAGACTGATTTCTGTGCTCGATAGGATATAATCGCTTCACTGACAATTAATGATTTTAACATCCCACAATCAATCATATACCGTAACAACACTATTGGCATCCAGTGTTTGTCAGACATGTGTTTACCAATAAAAAGATAACTAGTCGGATGAAGTCCTGTAGCCAATTCAAATGATACTACACAAGCGAATCCGGTTAAATCAAAATTAGGCAGTGGTCTATTAATAGCATCACGAGCCATTTCGTGTGTGGGGTGTCCAAATCGTTTGAAGTATTCGCTACATTCTCCATACCCGAGAAAACTCCCTGGATAACACGCAATAATATCAACTGAAATAACAGTTTCAGGGTCATATTTGGTATTCCATAACCCTCCATGACTGTATTCAAGACAGGACAATCTGACATCTGATAAAAACTCACTTCTCGTTGGTTTCCACGCGTTTTTCTTCCTAGCAAAATGTGCTACAACTGATGGAAGTGTAAAACAGTTTGTTAATAATTGTTCGTTGTCTTCCCCCTCAGAACTCTGGGGAGAAAATTCACTAACTAGTTGCTTCATTTGATTATGTAGCTCTTCAGTACGGTACAATTCTCCGTTGGGTCTTACAAACTGATCGAATCCACATTCATCATCTGTAGCACTATGAAAAAGCCACATCGACACAGGATCGTTTTTACTCAAATTGTAAATAGCATCAAATAATTTCTGCTCGGAAAAAAAACTCTTCGGTTGGGGGGATATATTTTACGGTTCTATCCCGCGGGAATATTGTTACTGCAGATGACTACGCGTGTTCGTTATGATCAATAATCTGTATTGGAGCTCTTTTTGATTTATATTTCGATTCGAATAATACTTCTCCGGTTATTGTCGTTACTTATATTGGAAATCTTAATGATGTTTCTAATTTGATTATATCCTGAATTGTTGCCCCATGCTGTTTCACCGTTAATTCCCAGTCATTTATTTTTTTTCGCCTTAGATCAGTTAATTTATTCCCCCGGGATGCATTTGTGAAGTGTTCTATTATTCGTTCTGTTACACAATTAAGTGGCAATGACGAATATTTCATTGGTGCTAGTTTTGCAATATCAGGTTTGTCATTTAATGGATATATCCCGTAAACAACTGCTGTTACAGGATAAGATCTTTCGTAGTATGGTTTATCAATTCCAGTCAAAATTCCTGGTTTGGAATCTTGATTCACAGTGACAGTTTTCTTATCCTTGAGAATGGGTTCGTATTTATCCCTGATGATCCAATTTCCAGTATCATCACGGATAAGGAATTTTATTCGAAAAAAATGCCTTTCTCGCCCAAGATTTGAGATTATCACTGCTGCTTTTTCATCATTCATGGTGGCATCAGCAACACCATCAATTCGAAATGTTGACCAACAATAAGATGCTCCATCACGCTTGAATTCATTAAAACAGTCTCTGATTTTACTAATCATGGTTCTATCAAGAATTTTATTCTTTGGTGTATCAGAAACTCTATAAGATTGAATTGAGCATTTTTCCAGGGCGTTATTTTCGATAATCTCTTGAACTCCTTCATATTAGAAACTCTATCGATATCGAATCCAGGATTAATTTTCGATAATCTCTTGAACTCCTTCATGCTATCATCTATTAGACGTTTTGGTCTATCGAGATTGAATTTAACATTTTTCAATGGCGTTATTTTTGGTAATCTCTTGAACTCCTTCATACTATAATTAAAACAAGCATTTAAATGAAAGATTTATGTATAATGAATCATTGCAAATGGCTCATGATTGGATCAGCGACCCCTTGTAACAAATCATGCATAAATGAGTTCTGTGGGTATCATATGCAGAGTTTTCGACGTGGAAGCCTAGGTCCGTTACCCTGTATTCGTTGTGGGGTTGGGGTCAGGGGAAAATCGCAGTTGTGTATCGGTTGTGGTGGTAAGCGATACAGGGAGTTGAAGCGTTATTATGATAAAAGAATAAAAAATGGAAAATCAATCAAAAATTCTGACATTGACCTTGACGGAGTCAAGGATAAAATCATAAGAACCCCTCAAGACTACATTGAAAGATTATCCAGTGATTTTATTATTTGACCAAACAATGAATTAGACAAATAGTATAGTATAGTATACAAATGAACCAAGAATTCAGACCACACCCAGTGATTAAAAATTATGAAGCATCCAGTGATGGTGTTGTAAGACACTGTAGACTGAAGAAACCAGTTGGTGCTGACAATGGTAGGGGGTATTTGATATTTGGTACTGGAAAGAAGAAAAATTATCTCAATCATCGTTTAGTATTTGAATGTTTTTATGGATTGATCGAGGATGATTTTGTTATTGATCACAAGGATTCTAATTCAAAGAATAATTCTTTATCAAATCTGCAAGCTGTTACCCAGAGTGAGAATACCAAACGAGGTTGGACTGGAAAATACTCGAAAAAAGCGAGACCCGTAAAACCTTTTAATACAACAATTAATGAAGAAAAAATATTTCAATCATTGAATGAAGCCGGTTGGCATTTCAATATTTGTTCACCTTCTGTACGAAGAGTTGCAGAGGGGATTTATCGATCGGCGATTTCAAAAAAAGACCGAACAAAAAATTCAATTCAGTTATGTCTAATGCGTCAAATTTTTCATTTAGGAATATATCATTGTTATAGAATATGAATCCTGAAAAAATGAATAGCATTATAGCTGAAATTTTAAAATTGAAAAGTCAGGATATCAAACTATCAGATCGCTTAAATCCTGATCAAATCATATCAGATTTTCAGGATATAGAATACGGGGTTAACACTAACAAGTATATGCTGCCAAAGAAATATGCGCTCAACAAAAAAATTCAGAATTCTATTCAGGACTCTCTTGAATTTTCCAGTGAAGTAGGTGTGTTCGTCCCGTTATATACTATCGCGGAAGGAATACGAAAAGAATTGGGCAACGAATATGAATTGAAAAAGGAAGTTAATTCTAAAATTAGAAACCTACGGGCGTTAATTCAAGAAAATGAACGATTTTGATTGACCGACCCTCAAAGAGAGTTTGTCATTTTTTGATTGTGACCGACCCTCAAAGAGATTTTCATTTTTTTAGCCGACCCTCAAGGGAAATGTCAAAAATCAGTGAAAACAGTGAATAAAAAATCGATGGACGATCAAAATAGAATGGAGAAAGTCACAGTATTATTTATTTGTATAGCAATTATGTGACTTTCTCCATCGATGATAGAGCCCTTACAACATCAAAATAACACTTCCATGGTGGTATTAAAAATCATCCGACAAGTCAAAAGATGTTGAAAGGCACAGTATTATTTATTTTTATAGCAATTATGTGACTTTCAACATCAATGAACGAAGGCGTTTCACGATGAAATAACACTTCCCATGACTGTCCAACGATCGGTGCGGAATCGGCACATTACATTTTATTTTTATATGAAAAGGTGCTGTTTCCGCATCAATGATAGAAGCTGTTTTATGATGAAATAACACTTCCATGATCGTGTTAAAATCAGTGAATAAAAATATTTCATATCACACTGAATAAATTAAAATGAATCCTAACAGCTTTTCTCTATGGACAATCACATGCAAAATCGACTACTTGACCCTACGAGGTTTTTTGATAAAAATCAGTGAAAAATGACCAAAAATCGATGAAAACAGCTTTTCTCTACGAGAAATTCAATGCAAAATCGACTACTTGACCGTAAAATCTCAAAGAGATTTTCAACTGAAAACCATCAAAATGGCACAAAAATGACACAAAATGGTACAAAAAACAACCAAAACTGTCAAAAAATCAGTGAAAAACAGGCAAGATCAGTGAATAAAAAATATTTCATACTGAATAAAAAATATTACATACTGAATAAAAAATCGATGGACCGTTAATGGATGGTTTTCTCGATATGATATGTCAGATTGATCAAAATAGAATGGGGAAAGTCACATAATTATTTATTTTTATAGCAATTATGTGACTTTCCCCATCGATGATAGAGCTGTTAAAATAACAAAATAACACTTCCACGGTGGTATTAAAAATCATCCGACATGTCCAAAATGTTGAAAGTGTCATAATTATTTATTTTTATAGCAATTTTGACACTTTCAGCATCAATGAACGAAGGTGTTTCACGATGAAATAACACTTCCACGGTGGTGTTAAAAATCATCCGACATGTCAAAAAATGGAGCAAGTGTCAGTATTACTTATTTTTATAGCAATTATGACACTTGCTCCATCGATGAACGAAGGTGTCTCACGATGAAATAACACTTCCATGATGGTGCTAAAATGTCAAAAAATGTTGAAAGTGTCAGTATTATTTATTTTTATAGCAATTATGACACTTTCAACATCAATGATAATGCCCTTTAAATGTCAAAATAACACTTCCATGACCGTATCAAAAATCATCCGACATGTCAAAAAGTGGCTGAAGTCACAGTATTATTTATTTTTATAGCAATTATGTGACTTTCGCCATCAATGATAACGCCCTTAAAATGTCAAAATAACACTTCCACGGTGGTATTAAAAATCATCCGACATGTCAAATAGAATGAGGAAAGTGACAGTATTATTTATTTTTATAGCAATTTGGTCACTTTCTTCATACCTGATAATGCCCTTAAAATGTAAAAATAACACATCCACGGTGGTGTTAAATTATGGTATTAATTATTTTTTATACAATTTCCACAATTTCCCCATCAATGATAACGCCGCTAAAACATCAAAATAACACTTCCACGGTGGTGTTAGGTCAGATTGAAAAATTGTTTTGCAATTGAAAAATTGTTTTGCAATTGAAAAATTGTTTTGCAATTGAAAAATTGTTTGCGATTTCAAATAATGGTCAATGAAGCATTAACGACCCGATTAGCTCGTGAACGACTAGATGCAATTAAGAGATTTATACCAATTCGCGACTTTGTAAGAAATAAACTGCAAGCTAAACAGAGTCTTCAGACTGATTTTGCTGAGGGATCTGAAGAATTGTTTAAACCAGTAACCACAGCAACGAAACAGATAGTGTCAACAATCTCTGAACAAGGAAAAAAAAAAGGAGAGACCTTTCTCCCTGTGTTAGAAAAAATAGCAAAAGAGTCTAAACAAACAAATAAATCATTAAAAAACACTTCCTCAGAATATATCAAGTGGACTACCTAAATCAAGCAAATTATCCGAACTATTTACCGATGAAGCTAAACAACTAATTCTCAATGAGAAGGAGGGCAATTTAAGTGAATTTGCTGCTAACAGCTATGATTCAAAAGAGAGGTTTTTCACTGACAATTATAGATTATAGAATGTCACTTAATGAATGGGCTGATATAGTGTATGAAATAAATACCGGGAGTAATGATAGAAGGAAGACGAAATATCGAGAATTCAAGAGAAATTTTGATTATCATTTACAACGCCAAACAAAACAAGAAGAACTTGATGATGATGATAAACTGGATGAAGCAATTGGTTATAGCGGGACGGGATTAGGGACCCCAAGTAGGGTATGTCCTGATAGTGTTATCAATGATATATCACGATTAGATGTTCTCATCGGAGGGTTCCGAGCTGGAAATAATTCACCGGAAATAATTAATGAAGCAGCTGATATCTGTAGACGGTTATTTCAAGGTGGTATCATGGCTATCAAAACATATCTTGGTTTCATTAGCGATTTAGTGGAAAATGGGTATCATTGTGACTGAAATCACAAGTGATTAATTGAAAAATTGTTTTACAATTGAAAAATTGCTAGCAATTTCAAATAATGATCATACACTACAATCATGATAAACCAGCCAGTGTCTATGTAGTTCATTCACGATTGCCTGTTTATAGAGCATATTACGGAGATAGTTTCGGTGATACCATTGCAGGGTTATTTACAAGAATGGCCCCAAAAGTGATGCCGTTAGCTAAACAACTAGTACTGTTGGAGATTTTGCCGGAAAAACGTTTTCAGCTGCGAAGAATAAATTAGCAGCGCTAGTTAGACGAAAATTAGAAACAGGTACTGTTGCCATCTAAAGCGGAAATACCTTCAAGTGTTAGTAAAATAAAAAAAAAACGCAGTAGATGAAAAATTAGCATCGCTGGTGACTCCGAGTGACCAAGAAAACATGATAGCAAACATGATAGCGGGAAGTGGCTTTAACAAAACACGACGATAAAAAATCTTTTACGATGAAAATCGTTTACGATTTCACGATTTAGACTCTGATAAATAGAATAAAATGTTCAAAAGGTCACCTGATCCAGCATTTGATATGGATGCCCCATTGCTCAAGAATGATTCTGTACGCGATTTTCAATTTTATTCTTATCACGCAACACAACCAGATCTCCGATCACGAATTGAACTTCAAGTACATGATACCAGTAAATATTTTCTACCGTGTGAGGCATTTATCGAAATCGAATGAGAACTTGTAACAAATGTTGCAGCTGATACCCCATATGACAATAACCCATCTATCAAAGTTGGGTTTGTTAATAACGGTATTATGGCATTATTTGAAAGTGCAAGATATCTCATTGATGGAAAAGAAATTGAATCCATTGACCGTGAAGTTGATGTTGCCACAACAATCATAGGGTTAGCAAAATATTCTGATGATTATACGAGATCAGCTGGTCCATCTATGATGTTTTCTAAGGATATTACTGATCACCCTGAACACGTCCAGTATTCTAGAGTCAAGGCAACACAAGCTACCGCAGTTGATCCAGCACCAGCCGGATATACAAGACCAGCTGGTACTTTTGATGTCATAAATAATATTACTTATTACAGCCTAGGATTTGCAACATGCGTAGCAACGTTGCAAGGGCAGCGGCGACGATTTTCATGTGCGATTCCACTGCATCATATATCTGGATTCTGTAGAAACGTCCGAAAAGTTATTTATGGAGCGAAGCATACAATATCACTCGTGAGAAAGGGTACTGATGATAATGCAATCTGGCGTGATGCTGGGGTTGCTGCTGATGAAGTTATTTTAACAAAAATATCATTGTGGATGCCAGTGTTAACTCCATCAATCACCGAAGAACAGCGACTACTATCATTTATGGACCAAGGAGGAAAGTCGTTGTTAAGTTGGTTATCAGTGACTACGGATATTAAACAGGATAATGTTGATGGTACATTCACATGGCACCTGGCATCAAAACAAGGTGTTTCAGCTCCACGTCATATATTTATTGCGTTACAGAATAATGCGCGAGTTGGTAATCAAGAACGAAGTCATATGATATTTGATCAGTTAGGTGTTAATAAAGTCTCGCTGAGAATAAACGGACAGCAGGAACCATCTGAGGATATACAACTTGATTACACTCACAACCATATTGCACGTGTATATCATAACCTATTGTCATATATGTCACGTGATCAAAATGTTGATACTGGTTTGCAAATATCACAATTGGATTTTAAAAGCCTCTATCCGATATATTACTTATCACTGGAACATCTTGATTTAACAAGACAATCTGTCGTTGATATACACTTTAGAGCCCGTGCTAATTACAGAGCGGTTGCTGTCATTCTCAGTGATAAATCAATGCTACTTGAAGGTGTTGGTGGAAGAATGAGAATCATTGATGCACCAGTGGAAAATCTATGATTTAAATTGTAAACGAGTTAGAATCAATCTATTATGTATAATGTCGTATAGTGTTATTAGTGTTGCGTTAACCCCCGGTCAAATAAAAACATTGCAATCGGAATCGGCTAAAAAATGTGGAACCACAATCACGCTGAAACCCAATCAAATGACTGGTGGGGCGAATAAATTATCACTGACAACTCGTCAAGTGAAACATTTCAATGATGCACTTGTAGCAAAAAAAGGTGTTCAGATTACTATTTCTGCGGCTGCTATCAAAAATATGATTAAAACCGGCGGTATATTCCCGTTGTTAGCTGCAATATCAGGATTAATTGCAGCGGCTGTACCAGCAGTTGCAAAAGCAGTCGCATTGGGGGCAGCTGAATGCTTGGGAGCAAAAGCGATACAAGGCATTACTGAATCTTATGAACCGAAGAAAGGACGAGGGTATAAAAAAGGGAAAAGGTATAAGACTACCAGGAACCCCGTATTCATGGTACAGCGGAAAGGGTCTAAGACTAGGACCGGTTTACTAGTTGAGGAATCTTTGGTTCCAATGTCCAATTTTGATTTAATTGATGCTGCTAAAAAAAAACTAGCGATTTAAAATTTCAGAGGTGTCTTTATGAAAGATCAATTACCGGTACAACCCAATGATGTTGAAAACGGTATTATTAATTTAGATAACAGCACCGGACCTGGAACTCACTGGGTTGCATACGCTATTGATCCACGTGCAATCGTCTATTTTGATTCATATGGATTAGCACCGCCAAAAGAGTTTATGCGTTACATAACAAATTTTCCAATGATGACTTGGTATTCTACGCTACCAACACAACAAATGAATGATCCACCAATATGCGGAAGTGAAGTATTAAATGTCCTTGACGCTATTTCAGCATCTAGAAAACCACCACACATTGTCGTAAATGAATACAGTAGTAATCGCTTTTAGAGAGAGATGTATAAAATATCATGATTGATATTTGGGGGAGATCTTTGAAACCCAAACCCGATGGCACTGCAAAAATGTCTGCAACCCTTGATTCTATCAAGGATATAACAAAAAATAATCGAAGATGAAATAGCTGAAACGTTGAACTTTACAAGTGTTGAACCTAATGAAATAGTTGTATTTCAAAATCGTCAGGGTAAATTGAAAACTAGTAATGTGTCGTTGGATGATATTTTGGTTAAACAACGAAACGCAATCGAGGATACTATTGTGTTATTTTCCGATCAGGGTAAACTCAAACCGGGTGTACCTTTTTCGACGATTACAGATAGATTAAAAACTCTCAACGATGAGTTGAAAAATTCTGTGTTGGAACTAGCAACACTTCAATCTAAAACTGAATAACACGGAAAACAGTTTTCAAATTTTCGAAGAAATATCGTGGATAAATTTTTTGAAACCCAGTTAGATAAAATTGAAATAAAACTACCTGATATAAAAAAATCCATCGATGACACGAAAAACTTCATCGAAGCCATCAAAAATGATTTTTCGAGGATGATAACAATCATTGAAAAACAAAAATCCCTCATGAGAAAACCATCAACGTAGTATACACGATCCAACACGGATCATTTGCGTGGACACCTACAAACAACAAATTAGATATCACTGCAACCGTCAAGGGTATTTATCGATTAACGCTAGTGACAACGACTCAATTTAATACTTCATCGTCGAGTTCATCTGGGGTCAATAATACGATTTCAACGATCATCGGCAAGGATACAACTGAAACGTTCACGATAACATCTACTGATAAAAATTTTAGTTAGGGTTTCAACAACATGGTATGTGGAATTTGTAGCGGATTTAAGTAAATAACGGTTTCAATTGGAATCGTAAACTGATTTAAAAATAAAATGATTTCATCATCGCAATATCGTTATGATCAGGTCAGAGAATTTCAAAATAGACTCAAAACCCTCACTGAGGAGTATCAAATAAAAATAAAAAAATACCAACGAAGAATTACCGCAATTGATGTTACTGTGTACGCTGTGAGTGGTGTAATCACCGGAGCTGGTATTATACTGTCTTCAGTGACAATGATGGCCCCGATAGCTGTTCCAATTTGCATTTCTGCGGCAACAACAATCGCGGGAATAATTTCAATTATAACAAAAAATATATCATCATGCAGCCAGCGTAAACTACAAGACTACATAATTCAATTACATATTGTGTCCACTGCATACTCGCAATTATCCTCAATGATATCGTCATCACTCGATGATACAATTATATCAGATAGTGAGTTCTCAGCAATTGTCAGTATTTATGATTCTGTGGTGTCAAAATTAGAGCGACAACAACAGTATAATAACAATGACAACACAGATGGAATTACTTCAACAAATAGTGGAGAACACAAACCTAGTACAAACAAGCATGATCTCAATAACATCAAAAAAATCCAGAATTCAGTGTGAATTTCCCTATCCCAGTCCCCGTGAAGGAAATCGCGTTAGCAAAATTACGAGTGTATCACAGTTGGCCTAATATCAGATCAAAATCATTTGGTGGTCAACAACCCAATAATTCACTGGTGTTCTCGTATAAGAATAAAGACGATGGTACCCCAGCCTTTAACGTTGTTTCAATACCAACCGGATCATACCAAATTGAGCAAATCAATGCTGAATTGCAACGTAGAATAAAATCGATTACTGAAAAAGAATCAAAAATAGCTATAACAGTTCATGAGCCAAAACTATCATCTGCCATTGAAATAAGCACAGAAGGATACATCGTAGATATCTATCAAAGCTCAATAAGGACCGTACTAGGATGGCCTGAATTACCACCCGGGGGAGAAACTGTTAATTTACCAGAACCAAAAAAATCTGATTATATCACAGACAGGATACAATCTGATAATCCAATAAAGAGTTATTGCGATCACAGGATTAATATAGATTTTTTTTTAGTCTCGTATTCAATCAAACTGAGGAGGAGGAGGAGGAGTGGGATGGGGGGGGTGTAAAATAGAAGGATATAATGTTGTTTACGAATCTAAAATTATTAAAAACTTCACAGCAATGAATAATGATTTTTCACTGTTGTTAATATCTCTTAAATCCGGCTCTCTCACCCGAGATGAATTTATCAGCGTCGTAGAAACATGCAACAAAATTATCGACGATATGGAAACATTTAATCTGAAAATTATTCAAGTGATATTAGATGATAATAATCCCCTATCGAGAACAACATTTGCATCAGACTATACAATCCCTGTCAAAGATATTCCAGTATTTAAACTACCCGGATATAACGTAACAGAACTAAAAAAACTTTTCAGTGACACCATCGATGTTGGTTTTAAAATAATTCATGATACGTGGAAAAAAACATCACCGGAAATAAAACTCCTGACACATAATAATGACCCAGAAGGCGGTGGTAGACATATCGCTCCGTTCAACGTGAATATTTCATCGGTGATAGCGCTCAATTTAGTATGTGATGTTATCGAAGGAAGCTATCAAATAAATCAAGAACGCTCAAATCAAGCTCAGCAGGGATATATTTTGTATTCATTTGCACCAACAGCTCCTCCAGGATTTCTAATTATTGAGTCTCCGGTGAATCCAGTCTATATGCTGTGTCATAATGATTCATTAACCAGAATTAATTTCAAACTCACTGACCAGTCTAATAATCTGATTGATTTACAAGGCGAGGTTTTACAAATTAGTCTGTTTGTGAAATCCTAAGACCCTAGGACACGATATCGTATCGGACTTGATAAAATATTCGGTTGAAGAGTTTTTACCCATTTTGAAGCCCCTGCAAGATCATGTTTTCAGACAAAAATGACTAAGTCTCCATTTGCCAAACGGAGACTATTTTTTTTTTATTTTGCCTGTTTTCATTGATTTTTCATTGTTTTGCCTGTTTCATTGATTTTCAGTCATTTTTTGCCTGTTTTCATTGATTTGCAGCCATTTTTTGCCTGTATTAATTGATTTTCAGTCATTTTTTGCCGGTTTTCATTGATTTTCAGTCATTTTTTGTTTGATTTCTTAAATGCTAATCCGAAAAGTCTTTTTTGTTTGAAGTCCATGTCCGATTCACCCTCTCTGCTGCTCCGGTATAAAAATGTATCCGCTGGGGATCATTCATTAAATTCTGGATACTAAACATTGGATGATCACCACTTTGTGCACCACAATCCCATGTGCTGGTTTCTTCAGTATGACTTGATGTGGATATGTAGACTGGAACCACCGAAATAAAATTGTAATTACAGTTGGTGAATTTTAAGGTTAACAGATACCTACATAAATAACTTTAATATATTTTGCAACATTTGAGTAAAAGGTCTTAATTTACAACAAAAAAGTGCATCAATTTCATTTTTAACAGTATATTTGTAATTCGGACATCGTTCACATGGAAGTGTTGAAATGGTACATTGTCTTGAAATGATCTATTTGTAATTGACAGAATGTAACACAAATAAACAAGCAGTAAATATGTTTTGTTATCAAAGTTTTCTTCATTTTTTGCAATTATGAATGGCAGAAAAATAAAAGTCATAAATGTTTGACTGTACCTGTTTCTTCAGTTGGAGTTGATGAAACTGTTTCTTCACATCCAGCCTCAGTGTTTTCATCCATCTTAATTACATCACTAATGCCTTGAAATGATAAAAAAGAAAGTGTTTATACAGTACGCAAGACCAAAACAAAATGAGTGGTTTCCTTAGACATTGCTTTTGAAAATAATAGGGATAGTCTGCAAAGATTCCTTACCTTGTCTTATTTTCTTTTCTACAGAAGTGAAATCACAATATCGATATGTATTAAGTCCTTGCATGAACTACCTCACAATATATGCGTATTTTGCTTTAATTATCTTTGGATGTGTCTCTTTCTACGTTTAAGTGTTGCTGAAGATTCAGTTGGAGTCCAGTTGAAAATGTGGAGCATAGCAGTGGGTTTCAACTTTCTCTGCAATGGTTTTGTGCCTGTAAAGTATTAATATTTTAAATTCTGATTTGAAACATAGTACAGTGCACTGTATAGTTCTGAGTGTGTTTACACTTCTCATGAGGCATATGGTATGTTCAGCTGGTGTTATTGATGCTCAGTGATACGTGATAGTGGACCAAAACATGATCATTCAAAACAAGCATATGGATTGTAATACACGACATATATGTATTTATTTGGTTTACATATAAATACTAATACATATTATGAGAACTGATTATAAGTATAAGCTGTGTAAAACAGATTTTACCAAACAATGTTCCACAGACATAATTAGACAAGTCAAAGAGGCTGGAACACACAACACTATGTATCGTGGGCTTCAAAAAGTCTATCCGTATAGCCTCCATCCAAGATTTAACCCAATACTTTTGTGACCAGGGAAATGTATGACGCCCTCTATTTGTGCACTGGGATACGCAGCACTACGTAGGCTTAGTATTGTATGGAAATAGTTAACGTCTTCATGTAGCTTTCTTGCTCTTTTCTGCTGTTGCTATACGTATGGTGGCCTCTTCCGGTTTGAAATGAAACAGGTTGTTGATGAGCGTCGCCTGGCGGTAATGATGTTTTCGGAAAACCCCATTGTATAAATACGGAACAATGAACCCTCCTCCCCACCCCACCCTACACGCCATCCACCACCCCCCGCGACCCCAAGAGAAATGAAATAAAATAATTAAGTAAATATAAGCGGCACACACACAAACTATATATATATATATATATATATATATATATATATATATATATATATATATATATATATCTTAAAAAAGACCCTTGATATCAAGATATAACATATTTTTTCATTCTGAAGTTTTAGTAATAAAAGAGGACCATCGTGCGACGGCAATACCTCTACCAGATATTTCTCACCCATGCGACAGAGAAATCTAGCTGTTTTAATAACTTACTTTTGTTATATCAGTCTAGTCATCTCAGATTAATCATATCAGTCATGGTTACCACGCGCTACGTTTACTTTATCAAGGGATACAACCATTATTTTCCTATGCTGGGCCTGACGGAGTTATTTTCCGATCAAACAAACGCTCACACTTTGAGATATTTAAGAAAGGAGGAAAAACATAACTACCATAAAGAAGATTTCGGATGAAAACGATAAAGATAAGACTAAAAGAAAATGGACTACAAGTTATTGACTCTTAAAAGTAGGAAGGCAAAAATCGTTAATGTTTACCATCCACTGGGTACCTATTCAATGTATACAGTACGCTTTTATGACGATGGAAGTTTCACAAATTATGCTAAACATGAACTAGTAATCTCAGAAAATTCACCAAAGCATGAATCAGATGATCCTTACTTTCTTTTTGATGACTGGGACACAAATGAAATAAATGTGTATCTGAATGCGAACTAACTTTCGTAAGAGAAAAAAAAAACAAGAGTGGAAATAAAACAAACGGAAACTGTCAAAGAGAGCAGATTTACAGAAGTGGACGGACAATGTGTCACAAATTTTGTTTTGGAGCATGCATATGCAAATAAAAGACGCAAGATATTGGGACACCTAAAACTCCTAGAAGAATATCTTGAGGAAAACAATGAAACGCGTACGATACATGAAGTGCTGGCACTTGCCCTAAACAGCAGTCTCTCAAGATTTTTCATTTCAATTCGTCAGAATGATGGAAGTGAATACGAGTCGACAACATTGAGAGGTAAAAATGGGACTACGTATTGATTGATAAGACACAATTGAATTTAAAGAATAATGTACGAGCAAATAAAATGATGCATAGAACAAGAGATATATTTTCCATTTGTTCAAACATAATTAATTTTTGAATGAGTGTAAGAATGAATAACAATTTACCCAAAAATATTATATAACGAACAATAATTTTATTTATAGTTGTAAAAGGTAAATTATCTTATAAATTAAAGAACTTGACTGATAAAGCAAATTAAACAATCACCAACATGGATGTCAAATGATGATGATGATGATGATGATGATGATGATGATGATGATGATGATGGTGAGAGAGAGATATGATACACTAGGTACAAGGCTTTTTATAATTATGTATTATATGTATGATGGGAAGTTTTGAACGATATCGCAGACGAAACAGATACAGTTGCAGCTTGGTTTATGGCCCTGAATTTTATCAAGCAGGAGAGGCTCTAAAAAGTAAACATAAATATCTGAAGAAGAAAGGAAAAGGAAACAAACCTAAAACTGTTGATGTTGTAAATGATGATGAAATAAACAAATTATATGAACACTCGCTTTTGGGCCCCAGCACTCCGTCAAGCTTACTGAACACTTTATGGTTTAATAATACTTTGCACTTTGGGATACGAGGAGGGGGGAGATCACAGAAATATAAACTTGGGTGACATATTATTAAAGACTCAGAGCTTAACGAAAGACAGACAAGGACGAGGACAAGGGAGGACATAAAAAATACGATAAATACAAAACATGGATGTATACTAACCATCTATTTCCAAATAGATGTTCAGTAACCATATACAAATGTTTAATGAAGAAACGTCCAGGTGATTTTTGTAACCCTGACCATCTATTTTACCTTGCCCCTGTAACTTACGTGCGTGCACCTAGGCCAAACGAGCAATGGTTTTTACGTGCACCAGATTGTGCCCTAAAGCTTAACTCGCTAATGAAATAAAAAATGGCTGTGAAAGTAATCCTGCTTTTTTCTTTTAAACGCATTACCAACTCTAGCGTGAGAAAATATATCTGTCAGAAACTAGTAGAAAACAATGTTCCAGACACTCAGACTATACACATCTCTGGTCAAAAAAATCCCAATTCTCTCAACAATTACAGAAAACTTACTAACAGCCAGAAATGTGTTATGTCAAGCATACTTTCTTCTAATTGTGTTAAACATCCCCTCTATGCCCCGGTTGAATCAAACATGTGCACGCATTCTTTGGTGACAAATAATGAACTTACCAGCCAGAATGAATCATTTATCCGTCCACACGTTACTCCACAAACAAATTGCCATGTAGCAGTTCTTTCTACTACTAATAGCAACAGGTGCCATGTTCACAAGACAGAAAATATTAATTTTCCAAGATATCATGAAATTGAAACTTCATCGCATGGTTATAAGTTACAGGGATCGAAATTAGCGATAGTTCGCTAGCCTTAAGCTAGTAGATTTCCTGTCGGACTAGTAACTATCATAATATTATTAGTCCGATGGGCTAGTAAGTTTTGTTTATCAACAGTCAGCGTTTGTTTACTCAATACCCTAATAAAGACATGACTTCAGCATATATTTTGTAGAATCAACGCAGTCACCGTTGTAAATACAGTCATAACATATTAGCATGAGAATATGAAGTCAATTTCTGCCTCAAAATGCGTTCCTATTACAACGGTTAGGGTCTGTATTTGGAGGGTCTTTCATACAGGTAGTAATTTTACAATCAATATGAATTACAACACAAATAGATCACAAACAGGTTCACCACCTCCAAAGAGAAGGACATTTATTTACGATAGTGACACGGATCTATAATTACCCGTTAATAACCAAAGCAAGGACACTCATTCTAAATGCAACGTTTCGTTATAATAATAGCCTATACACTACAATAGAGGTGTGGGCAAAGTATCGCTTCAATTTTCTTTCAATATAATTGTCTAATTGGAACTGATCAAAATGCAATGTTTTCTTGTAATAAATTATAACTATTTATTGTTAATTTCATATAACATCCATATATTAAATGTGATAATACCTCATTATTATGCGACGTTTCATGTTGTTATTTTTCTTTGCTCACGCGTATGAACTGTGTACTTCAGACGCAACGGTCACACCAAATCTTCATTAGCATATTTGTATTCATTCACCGCATGTAAACATTGCGACGTGAACACTTGTAAAGAGTTACATTTACTTTAAAGGATAATATTGGGTGATAAAAATAATATACGTTGGGGTTTGCATCGAAACAATTAAATCCCAGCCATTGGTTACATTATATGTCTCCCCACTGGGACAAGCCTCGTTGGGAGACATAAAATATAACCCCCAAGCTGGGATTTCTTTGGCTTCATCCACACCCTAACATAGATTATATATGTCTTAGTTCGACAGTTATCTTGAACAATAATGTAAAGTGATTTTTTTGTTTATATTGTTTCTGAAAGAGCAAATTTATATTAGGTAAAGGACTGACAGGGTCAATAACCCACTTCTGGCTTCCAGTTTTTTTATGCCGCTTAGGTTCCAGAACAGTGGTCTGCTGTTACGGCATATTGTGAGATAAAATTGGATCGTTTGAATGTACAAGCATTGGAAGCCAACATAATACATACAAGGATACTTGTTTATTGAACTAATCGGCCCATCGAAGAAAAAAATAGTATTGTTGAGAAGAGTTGAAAAGTTTGAAAGATTTATGTTCATACATTTAGAGGAGGTAATGCCAATAAACACTGTAGGTCTTAAGATTCCAACAATTTGGAATATATCTATGTATATTTCAGGTCTTAAGATTCCGACAATTTGGAATATATCCATGTATATTTCATAATTCTGAGTAACCTCTATTTACCGTACGAAGTCTCAAATCAGGCTTCCTATCTGGTAGTTTCAGCATATCTGCAATTAACGGTGCGCAGGCCAAATTATCCCTTATTGTCGGTCAACGGCATTAGTGTACAAAACAAGATTTAAGATCTTTTAGAAGTTATTTTATATATATATTGATTTTCATTCAGATAAGCAAAACTAGTGTTTATGTCTTCTCTTAAAATGTATATATGAAACTTGTTTAAATAAACGGTGTCAAGGCAAGACTATATCTGTATGAATTTATTCCTAGAAAGCACTTGTCAAAATAATGAGTACACACATTCCTCAACAGGCTGACGACACATGTGATTTTGGTATAGCTTTAATTGTTTGTCCTAACTAAAATTGAAGCTAAAAATATGCTTTCTGGCACAATCCAGAGTTGTAGACTCTGTTCATTTGCATGAAATTAAATAGAACCAAGTTTTTCTAAAAAGTGACAAAATTGCATTTTGAGAATTGTCAACTACCCACTCCTTTCATGTCACAAAAGTACGCCACGCTGCATCACAGAGACAGTTGAGACTAATTTTTTTTTTAAATTCTTGGATGCATCTGAATTGAAAAATAGTTCGATTTCTTTTACAAAAGCTGGTATTTCAGTTTTCATGTCCTATACCTATTTATGAATTATTTTGCCACATAATGATTTTGAAGAAAAATAAATATCAAAATATCTGCTAGCTGCATATGTCGATTGAAATATTTTTAAAGTGTCTCTAAATTTGAACAACGAACAAAATTATCGAGATATGAACGTCACCTTGTATAGTTCATGAGGGATTAAAATTTCATGATTGAGATGTTCTGGCCAAGTGCGATGTTAGCAATGTTGTGTTTGTATCTTTGCACAAAAGAATAAAAAATCACGAGCTTTTCTTTAGTCTAACACATTGTCATCGTACCTTTTGCAATGCAGTATACACGAAGAACTACAAGCACTTTCAATCTGAGCTAGATCCCTTGCATATTTAATTTTCTTGTTTAGATGATATTCGAGCTTTATTGTGAAACATAACATTGAATACATGTCAAAGAAATGTTTGCTTAACCATTTCAACGTTATCCGTAAAGTTGTATCGATATACGGCTTTACTCTCTATATTAGGTTATTTATTTAACATCTGCTTTATAGTCTCTAAACATATTATCAGTCAATTGCTTTACAATTAATTCCATCCATGGCCTATATGAATCTAAGGCATATACTAAACATTGTTGTTTCCTTTTCTTGTACATACTACGTCCATTGAAACCATAGTTAATGCTGTTGATATATTTCATGATGTTTGCATCTTGATGATTATAATGTTTAACCCACTATTGGGTGACAAAACAAGTATGATACACAGTTAACTTGTAATTGTAATGTGTGACAAGAGTTAGAATTTTCAAATTTAAACTCACTACCGTAATCAGTGTGGTCTATGAAGTTCTGAATTAAATTCTCCTGGTTAAACTTATTTTGTGCTACAATGTATAACTCAGTTAAGTTACACCTTCGTTATGATAAATTGTCTTACTTCTTGATCTGTAAATACAATATGATTAACACCCTGAGTCTAACATTGGAAATATAATAGTTGGCAGTTTTACTCGACTTATCATGAAACAGTTGATGTGTAAATCGAGCGTAAATATATTAGGTGTAAACATACGTCAGGCTGAATATTTATGCCCTTATTTTGATTATACCTTTTCATAGACTAGCTAGATGTTCAGATTGATAATGTTGTACTTTAAAGATGTAATACATTTCATGCATAATGTGTTGACGTGCTATCTACACAGTCAGATACAAGTTTGTGTTCTGTTAATTAATTCGATGTTAAGAATTTTTTCATATTAATGTGTTACTATTACGTCATGTTACTGAACTGAACCGAATCTCGAGTTATCTATACTTCCAACATAATGGTGTTTAACTTAAATTTATTCAGCACAATAAACACATTAATGTACCTTTCTATCCCATTGTACCACCTTGATAGGTACAGTGAATTATATTTACCACATATCATCTTGCCATCATTATACTGAATTCAGACTTATTTTTATCATTAGTCTCAGATTCGACAGAATAGCTCTGAAGTCAATAGACAGTTAATGCAAGATTTGTCATTTTCTGTCCATCCTTGTAAATACGTATATCAGCTTATATTGCAATGTTCATAATTGGTATACCTGATAGATGTCGTTGATGCCAACTGTTTCGCTCCGATGTATCGGGTGTGGATGCAGAAAGTCTTTCTTCGGTTTGCGTTTTGGTTTTGATTTTGTAAGTATAGTTACAACATTATCTTTTGCTGGTTGTTGCTTTTGTTCTTCCAGTCTTTACGCTTGTGTTTCTTCCATTTGTATTTTGCAGGTATATGTGCGGGTGCAAATGTTTGCCTTTTTGTGCTTTTACACATTGTGCATACAATGCATTGTCGAATTACAAGTAAACTGTTTCACTTTGAGATACATTTTTTGCACGTTTAAGACATTTGTATATTTGTTGTTTTTGCTTTCTAGAATTCGGTAATATTATCGCTTCTAGTGTTTTAATGATTGGTTGAGATATTCACGATCTGGACATTGTCTAATAATATTTGCTGTTAATTAGTGTGCTTGGGCAGCTCACGTGTTTCACGCACAGTAAGTAGTTGAATATAATTATCACACGACATGCAAGAAACTTGTTGAAACCCAGTAAGCATCCCCACATGGTTAACGTACGTTTCATATTTATTATGTATCAATTCCTGGAGTTCACAAGTGGTGATAACTCGGATACGGGCTCCAACATCGACCGAGTCGTATAAAACACTTATTACAATGGTACTAATATCTGCCATGATAAGCGCTCAGCATTAAGATGTTAGATTTAGGACTGGGTAGGGTGGGGCATCGTAGTATATGTGTGCGACATGGTGTCCTGGTCCAAGACATCACAAAAAACTGACACACTGCAGACATCGTAGTAATACGAATGAGATATGGTTAAATAGAGTAAAACATCCAGATCACATATACATCACTGTGCATGTATATGCACCATGTACCAGAGACATTTAACGTAAAATGCGGACATAGTTTGCAACTTTATATCATTGATTATATAAACAGTGTATATGAACCCCAATGCAAGTGTACGCATACCGTTACGAAAACTTATATCCCTTTTCGTTATTCAGTTCAATTTCAAGGTTTTATTCAGCCCAAATACTGTTCTCTCTGTTACTCCGGATGTATGTGTATTTTGTCCGTTATGCATGAGAGAGGATTGGAAACGGTAAGCCTAAGGAGCTGCGATAAGTGGAGTTCCTTACAAATGTAAACTTTTATTCACTTTCTCAGTTGATCTTGATCAACGTCTAAATCTGTTTCAGTTTTAGATCCATTTAAATACCAATAGTAGCAGGAGAATCGAATCCATATAGCTGTAAACGTAAGGTTTTTGTCTGTGTTGTCAAGTGATACTTTGTTACAGTGGTATTTTGTAATAAAATCAAAACTGGTGGTGGTCTCTCCTGGTACATATTATACAAGTGGTACAATGCAAGGAGTTTGTTACTCATAATAAATGAGAGAAGCATCCAAAATTCTAGACACCGCTAATATATAAAATAACAACATTACAAACAAGTAACAACGCCGTTTGTGTATATTTAACATGTATTATATTGACCTTTATCCATGATCATTTGTTACGTATATTTAAATTGTGAGATCGACCTTTGTCAATAATTGAGTTTAATCGCTACCCGAAACAAAATCGTATTGTTTTGTAAGCAATATAATTTATAGTTAGTATTTCTCTATGATTTTAGATTATATATTTTAGATTATATATACAGATCATTATCACTGGAGGTACACATGTTTACTTGAGTTTAAATTTAGGACATCTGTCTTCCTCATGCACTTGATTTACTATGTGTTCTTTACTTGGGTTTTAGTAAGAAACCTGAACTTTTTTGAACTTACAATATTCCCAAACTAGCATTCAATCTAGGTCTGTTATTATGTTTTAAGTTTCTGGTTTTGTTTTACATTTGGAGAAGTAAGCATAATTTCCTTTTTGAATGCCTTAACAAAAGGTTTAGATGACGTGAGCCTAGGTTGAATTTCAGTTTAATATCTTCGAGGATTCAGTTGCTTAATTATTCACTGAAATTTAAATGTGCTCATTATTACCTTTTGGACTTAATAACTATTTTGGAATTGTACTTAATTCAAAGAAAGTTTGGATTATATCACCGTGATTCATCATGTGTGTTAATACAGTAGCCCATTCAAGGCTATTTACATATCTTCAAATGCAATATTGGAATTTGTTAGGGTCACTACCGGACTTAATTTTAAGAAAAGGATGAAAAATGCAATTGCAGAACAAGAGAGTAGCAGAAAGACGAAATATAAAGATCTAGAGATAGAAAGAGAAGATAGGGAAATGGAGTGTGTAATTGATTCGGATAGTTAGCATTCCTCTAAAAAGTTTCAGTAATATCTCTACGGTGTGTTTGTATATAATTATGCCACGCACCAGTCACATTATCCCAATATCAGACCGACCAATCTTAACACTAACTTCTTTATGCTCAACGGCTAGCGAGAAAACAGTTAGCACCATTTGTATACATCTTTGGTATGATTTGGCCTTGTTTAGAACCAGCGACATCCTGAATCCGGACCGGATGCTCTACTCGCTAGGCCAATGGAGTGATTGATATGCAATAATAAATATAAAACGAAGATATTGAACTTCAGAGAGAGAACAAACATAATGACAATGCAATTGAGATTAAAAAATTAGAACTGAAAAGTGACAAGAAACTCTTCCCTTCTTGTTACTATTATATATAACAGGTTAAAAACAAATGTTTAGAGAAGAGAAAGTAGAGTAATATGGGCAAACTAGAATTAGAATAGATTTTAAAGTGTCCTTATTGGCATTGTAATAAAAAGTGTTAATTATGTTGTATTTAGGAAATGTTTTTTGATGGGTTATGCGTTATCAGCTGAAGTATATCAATATAAATTAGGACTTAAAAACATAAAGGACGGACTAGTGTCGACATTGCAAGAGATACAGAACAAAACAGGGTCGTTTAGTGCTCGGCCAGAAAGGTTGATCAAGACTGCTATAAACTAAGACAGCTTATATTAGTTGAAAGTCTCAAGAATTGTATACTCAACACCGACAGTGGCGAGTAAAAGGTTGAATCCAAATAAAATGCTATCATACAACTTATGACTATTCCTTAACTAAAAAGATTGTTTTGTATGTATGTCTTCCTCAGTAAGTTTATGGTAAAACGCATCTCAGTCTCGTAACGGTTTTCTCAAGTAGCAATATGGTACACGTTTTAGATATCAAACATATATGACGACTGATTAGGAATCATTTTGTCTTCCTATGTTCTCTTATTGCGACAAAAGAAATGCATGATATGTATGATTGCTACATGTTTAAAATAAGGAGCATAAAACAAACAGACTTTGCAAATTCTCTTATTTTAATAGGTCAAAGATACAGTCCTGTATGGAAAGGAAAACATGTGTTGGTTAAACAGAACCAGTTTGATCTTATTATTGAGACTTATATGAGATTCATGATAAAATGTTCTATATCACCTTTGGGTAAAACTGCTAAACCAATCCCTATTAAAATATCAAAGAACAAATGTCTTTTATCATCGGCATCATTGCCTGTTTCTGAGACAACATTTAGTCATAGTGTACCTATTCATGGCTTAGAGTGCGGCGTTAATTATCCTCTCCATTGTAGTAAACTGATGGCAAATGAGCTAAGAAATACCGTGATCTGCCTACCGAGCTGTAATAACCACCTACCCAGCCCAATAATGTTTGAAATTAAATTATTACAATCAAATTCCAGTATGTAGTTGTGAAAAAAGAAATTAATCGATTCAATCATAATTTAATTAAACCGACTAGATAAGAATGTTTGACTATGACACATTTTCTACTGCATAAAGTAAATGATTATATTATTCATGCACAGATACACATTTACAATGATAGATTAAACCCAAAAAGAGTCATTCATTAAATGTGTATGCCATTATCGAATATATACAAGAAGCGTTCCACCATATGTATATTGAACGCACTCAGAATCATATTCAAACTTTGAATTGAAATGGAATTATTGTAAAATAAAGTATAATAAAACTTGCCATTAAATGCAATCTAGCGTGCTGAGAGATGAACGAAATGACATTAACTTTGATGTAAGGTCTAGGAGTAGTGACGAAAACGGCACCATAAGAGGATATGTGTGTTGTTGCATGCCATTATCTTAGTTATCTGTACTGCTTACATGAACAGTCTGTTATTATTAGAAACATTATTTACCTATAAACTTGACAAAACGTCAAACTACCAATTTTACCTTGCAACATCAAGAAGCAAGATAATTTCATTTTGTAAAGTGTAAATATTTTTAAATAATTTAAATAATGTCATATTTACATACTTAGAAAAAGAAGCGTAAGTTTCTTGTCCTATAATTCCAATTAGAGTTTAACCCTTAATTCCAAAAGACTGATACAAATGAAAAGATAGCAGTAGATCATTGAGCTAACGTACCACATTATAAAATACAAGGCATTATTATATATGTGACACATTCTCGTTGACTGGCATTGTAAATATCAGAAAAACAGAATTGTTGTATGAACACGTTTTATTGAAAACTGTTGATTATGTTTCGCCTTCGAAATATTCAGACAAATCTAAGTTAGGGCAATTGACTCGCATTTAAATAATGCAATGTCCCATTTCAAAACTGCTGTATCTTTCTTACATGTCAAATCTACAACAGATAAAGAAAAATACAATCCAAACTTGTTTCACAACTATAATGACAAGCTATGTACAAGAAGATCATAAAAGCATATTTGTAATAACAATCAAACTGGAAAAAGTCATGTTAAGAACCCGTGCTAAATACTTATACTGAAATAATCATCAGAGACAACACTATATGTTATGTTAAAAATATTCCAATTTACTGTTTTCAAACATGATAATGCATTCATTCTTTTGGTTTAATAAATGCCTACTTAAATGGATCAACCCCCAAACATGTAAAGAAACTAACACAACACTAGGAAATATTAGCATTATGATCTTCAGTTCAAGCTGACAAATATAGTATTGTAAAATACTATGAAGTTGCTTTAACGCAACAGCTTCTAGTGAATAACATGCACAAGTATATTAAACATTATGAAATTTGTTGAACCTCAGGCAGCAGAGAAGGCGAATCAGACAACTGTATAAAGATGTCCATTTGGTAAACTAAAACTTCCTACGAAAACTATAACAAGTAAAAAAAAACAGATGCATATTCGATGTCGCGTCCTCTTTGATGCTACGGTTTCATCCACAAAATGTGTCAAGTCCAATACGATATCTTTATCTAGGGTCATGAAAATTTGACTAAATACGTCATTAAAAAGATTATAATCAATAGCACCGATACATCAAGTTTGATGAATATTTCTTAGTGTATGGGTATCAACTCCATTAAACACAGCAATAATATTAATATTGTCCCTGATTACTTTTGGTATTTATGTTTACCGCTGTGTTACATAAATCACATCTGTGATTTTATACCTACCGCGTGCAAATATTCTGGCATAATTTGATTGCTTATCCATTATCACATCATCATACACAATTAAATTATTAATTAATCCTTCAATATCATCAACACTTGGTGCTCCATTGATATCAGTGACAAAATGCCATACCATCTTCGTTTATCGTCTTTGCATTTTCATTAAAATCTTTTAACACTTCGTAGCCTCTTTGATCATCTGCAGATGATGCTACCAAATACAACTTAACCCACTTCATCCATCTCATTATCAGACTAAGTAACACTTGTGTTTAGTCACTTCCAGACGGTCAAATTATAATCATTCTGACCGAATTTGGTAGCCCAGCAATATGATTAACAGGTTCTCGCGCTATTTCCGCTGAAAAAAATCAATTACTTTATTTTGTGCAAAAATAAATTATGGATTTATATTGTGTGAGATGCATGACGAGTACTTGCGCAAACAACTGAACAACAATTACAACAAAAATGAACAGATCAGCAGTTGCTGGTATTTGTTCACAATGTGCAACAAAGAAATTTAGATTTATTTCTGAAAAATCAGGTGACAAATCGAATTTTTTAAGAACAAAATTGAGGAGATGATATTGCAGCAAAATTGACAAAATTACAAGGGACTCCATGGGCAAAATACCCAGGAGAAAACATATTCAGTGATATAATTACTGCGGTCCTGGAACCAGACATAATATCGTACGTGATAATGAGGATCAACCAAGACCATGTGAATATCCTAAAAATAAAATTGATAAGGCTTTTCATTCTAATGATGTGTCTTCAGAAAGTAATAATCTGCATATGTGACATTGATTCACGCAAAAAGAATCGTTCAAGGAATCATTAGCTAACTGGTTAGTAAGATCTGCGATGAAGGGTAAACTAGTGCTAGGTGCAGGTAATTAATCGGCTGATTAATATTACTATGAAATCTATTTTTTTTATTCCCCAATAGGATACTAAACAGGTAAATCAGCTATTAATAAACTCGCCGAAGCAGCAAAGGTCAAAAAGTTACTGCAGCATATTATCAAGACAAGCAATATGGCAGATTTATCTACAACCGCCTAAAATAATCAAGTATACTCATTTTGATGTCATCGTTTCAAATTAAGTTTATCAGGCGGATATATCATTTCTGCATTATGATAATGACAAAATACGCAACTATAAGTTTGCGTTAACAGTAGCAAAATATATTACATGATGATCCTGGAAAGGAATTTCAAGGTGCAATGTTATCATTATTGTACCAACATAATTTTACCGTCAGACGAGGACATAATGCAATACACTGCGATTAGGCAATTGTTGAAAGATTTAATCTAATACATGCTGAGAGATTATTTAGATATCAATTCGAGAAGGCATTTATTCAGATAACAGATCTCGTGAATGGGATGCGATATTACCAAGTCATATATGCATTAAGTAATGAAATTACTCGAACAGTCAATATCAAACCTAATAGCGCGATCACCAAAAATATATACCCCCACTAAATGATTTTTCAAAACAAGAAATACTTAATAATGTGACTGTTCGATGCATATATAAAGCAGGTGAGCTCGAATTAGATAGAAAAAGAGCTTCTAATCCTACCTAGAGTGGTACATCACACCAAATATCTAACATAACAAGATCCACGGGTAGACCCGCAATCTATCGATTAGATAAAACTACACCTTAACGTGGATTAACACGGGATATAAAATTACCACCGCGATCACTTAACTAGCACCTCTGCGTCTATTACACTCCAGATAGATCAGTATAACAATTTCATGTGTATGACCAGATTGCTATTCTTCCTATCTACAGTTAATTGTCGTGGATTTTTGTTTATAGACCTGGACCAGGACATTATACAATGACACCTCGCACAGTGCGTATTCTGCTGTTGTTTCAGCATCATTATAAATTTAGCATCAATATCAAATTCGAGATTATCCGTGTTGTCAATTTGTTTATATGCATCGAGTTTTTTCTTATTATATCATCGCTTACAATATCGCTGATTGTGGTGTCATTAGAATTTAAAACGTCTCTCCGAAGTTGATTTATGCTTCTAACTCGTGACACTGCCAGATAAACTAAATTCAACTTCTCAATGCGATCATCTATGATCAAAACAATTATATCAGAGATGTTTAACCCCATAGATAAGTGCATCGGCATTGAGTGATCATAGCGTCCAAGGATATTTGTCAGCGCGGAATTCATCTTCGACAACATCAATATCGACCAGAAGAATATCATTTAAAACTAGATTCTGTGTTATCGTCTGTCCTGGAATATCATTTTCAATATTCTGTCTGCGTATATCAGCTGGTCTATAACATAACAGTACAGACAGCATATATAACGTTTCGTTATAAAATTGAACCAACCGCTGTTCAAGTGTGTCTCTGACTATCTTTCTACTTGACACTATCAAATCGTTTGGTCTCAAAAATCATTTAATGAGGTTTCTGGAATTATTTAACGCAAAAACTGGCTCTGGATTTTATACGACTATAATCTAATTAATTTCTTGAACTCTCTTAATTCTGTATAAAATGTTCCATGATCGGAATTAACTTATTCGTAATAATCTACAAATTGCTTTAGACAATCATGCGGAGACAAACCAACCTATGGCGGATGGTTGAAAATGATCTCAACACATTATCACAGCTGTAATTTCTAAAAGCATCCAATCAAGACACATTTTTAATATATCCTGCTACACTGTGCATATCTCATTCCAAATAATGATCTTTGAAATATATTTCTCACCCATTCGATCAGGAATTCATGCGTCACACTTATACCAAAATAAACTATGATAAGTGCAGAAATGAATTCATTGTTTTATCTCTCTGGCAAGCCTGTGTTTAGGTGTTAAGTCAATCATATCTGACTTCCCTCGAATTAATTCGATAACACGAGAAATCTTCCCACACCCGCCACATCCTTTCAAGTAAATCGTATTATATCTACATTTTGGATCGGGTAACGAAGGTGCACTCGATAATTATGTTATGTTATTATTTTTCAGGTAAGTATTTTCAACCGGAACAGCTGCAGATTCCGAATAATTATCTAACATTCCTGTTTTATTCTCCATGATCCCCATAGTGCATCAGAATTTCTAAAACGAACCATTGCTTCTGTATACTTGCTATCTATAAAATGAATCATTGCGACTCTCACTGCAGTTAAAGGGAATCTATAATCGATAGCATGTTTATATAAACATAAGGCAGCATAGATAATCTTAGATCGTTATACTAAGGATATTTGCTATCGATATAACTAACAATTGTAACAAACCTTTTTCCGTTAGACAAGAAGGCATTTTCACGACTGACAAATATAATTTTCGCTGTAGCATACGCGATTATAAAATCGTATTCAGCGTCATCTAAAATTGGTCGTGTATACTATCGCTTGTGATCATATACTCCGCCTGGAGCAAATTTACTGATTATTTATCTACCGAAATCATTAGCGTTTGTATCATTGATTTCGCAAGTGCATGTAAATATCTCCATAAATCGTTTAACAATATATTCTTAGGCCAGATAGTAATCGTTAATAATGTTATCGAGACAATTATTAACGGATTGTGGTAACCAATCGTCAGTCTTCTCTGTATAAGATATAATTGTTTCACCGACAGTCATCAACATCAGTATTTTATAATCATCATATAGCATAATAACACTATTATTGTCCAGTATTTTTCAGAAAAATGTATACCAAACCGTATATAACAACTCGGATGGAATCCTTACCTGAGAAAACTTCGTGGATAACACGTAGCCTTATTAACCGAGATAACACTTTTTAAATCATAACTGGTATTCTACAATCCGCCGTGTCCGTATTTGACATAACTAACTTGAACATCTGAGAGAAATTCAAATCGTGTTGGCGTCCACAGAGTTCTCTCTATGGCAGCTGCACCAAACGAGACTGTAAAACAGTTTGTTGATAAATACTTGATATTATCCATTGAAAATTTCTCTGCGAATTTTCTCATCGCGCAATGAAGAGATTCTGTACGATATATTTCACCGATACGTCTTACAAATTGATCAAATTTACCTTCTTCATCTTCAAAACTCTAAAATAGCCACACTGAAACAGGATCGTCTTTACTGAACTCGTAAATTAATTCAAACATATACTCCCCAGAGTTCTCCGGGTAATATGTTGCAGTTCGATCTCGTGGAAATATTGTAACTCCACGCGTGGTCATTTTGGTTAATGATATTCATTGGAGCTCCTTTTGATTTATATTTCGATTCGTATAATACTTCCCCGTTATCGTTGCTACTGTTATTGGGAATCTTAATGTTTTTTCTAGCTCAGCCACATCCCTTATTGTAGCACCGTTATCCTTGACTGATGCAACCCATTCGTTTATCGTTTTCCGTCTTATTCGATAACTGACTGCATTCATTGCTTAAAGAAACATGTCCCAGCCATCAAATGCAGAATATCAATCAAAAAGTGTTATCCATGGTATGTCAGTGTTAGGGACCAGCTTCACACTGATAAGAGACATCGCTAAACAGCCGAGAAGCTTTGGCTTTCCAACAGACTCATTAGAAATAAACAAATCTATGAAGCCGCTAAGAAAAAAGTCACAAACTAACAAACTTTTATAAAGGAACAAATGTACACCACTTCCAACTACATTTCTCTCAAGTAGACCTTCCGGACCTATTCGAAAGTTTCTTACGAGACAAAGTACAAATCATAAATAAACAGTAGCGTGGATGCGAGAAGCTCCATATCACACAGAACATTCAGAAAGAACGTGGCCAAAAGAAACGGTCATAGGGTTAAATACACAAAAGTCTTCAGATCTCAGAGACAGGGAAGAGAGAAAAGAACCCTATGAAATACACAGAGGCCAATAAAGGGACCCAGTGGATGATAACGGATCATCATGCTACTGTTGATGTTGATGTTTGTATAAAAAATAATATAAAGATATATTCATTATGTAATGACCTACGAAAGCATCAATGACATAATTCCTGCTATTAAAAATTTGAAAAATCAAGTGATACAATTATCCGAAAACTAAATTGTGACACATTCCACTCTGATTATGAATACTTACAATAGCTTAAATTCGGAAATAGGTTTACGCTTCCGTGGGAATATAAATTTAACAAAATAATCAAGTAGTCTGTTCACGCATCATTAGCGGATAATAGCTACTTATGTAAATTCGTACCTGTGTTTACCACAGTAGTAAAAAATAAAGTCGGACTTATCAAAGGACTATGAAATAGAGAAACATATTAAGCAAGCTAAAAAAGATTATTGATGCTTTTTATTGTCCAAAACAAAGTAGGGTTTACATATTCCAGTAAATATTTTGCCTAATATGTTAGTTTGTAAAAAATCACGTTTGCGTTTGTGTCAACTCTTCGATTTAGCTGCCAGTTGGATGATTGTTCAGTGCCAAGTACAAAACGCGTGTAAACAGCAAAACATATGCTGTAAGGACTTAGCCTAATCGGCGGTGAGATTTCAATGAGTTTCTGGACCCTATCCCCAGGTTTCAAAAAACAAAACTTTAAACATACTGAAGCGGACAGTCACATGTCGCTTCAAATTAGATCATCTTTGTATTCTTGGCAGGTCTTCTCGCAGAATTAATTTCAAATGAAGGACACACATGTAATGATCATTAGCAAATAAGTTTAACATATGATCAAAATACGTTAAAAGTTAAAACCATCCTACATGCTACGATTTGCGTGCGACAATGATTATTATGAATGTGTTTATTGTGTATTATGCACATAGTGAGTAAATAGACATATAGAGTTTTGCATTATTGTCATTTCGATGAAAGTCTGTGCCCTTTCAGAATTTCGAAACACATTCCAACACTTCATCTGACCCAGCCATGCACTTGCATGAAATGGAAGCAAAATACTTCCTCGCAAATACTCAAGGTTAACAACTGCAATACTCGTCAATATTTACACACATATATATATATATATATATATATATATATATATATATATATATATATATATATATATATATATATATATTGTTATGGCCCATTCTCTTGTCTCTCCATATCTTTAATAACCGATATTTATTTGTTCAGCTAGTATAGATAGATCGAACGATGCATATATTGCGTGCGACATTGATTATTGACTGTACATTTTTGTATTCGGTATTATGGATATTATGCATGTCGTGGTTATCTGGTATATATATATATATATATACATATATATATATATATATATATATATATATATATATAAGAGAACTAGTACAATAATGTGTTGTTTTTTTTTCTTTCAGGCATGAAACATATCATATTTAACGCATTAGTGGCTCTCGTTCTCGTATCCAAGTATGTTTTAAAGAAAGTAGATGGATATGATGGTGACTTTTCTGGTAAGATACACACGATGATTGATTTCTTAATTGCTTTATTTGTTTGACTCTATTTACGGGAATGAACGGAAAAGGTGGCCTAAGGCATTCGGATTACAGATTAAACAACCCTATCTAACTAATACAAAGATGACTCAGGTTTGCTTTACAAACAATTGTACAAAATATTCTGAGATAAATTACAAAGTATGAATGGAAATAAACAAATGTATCAAATAAATTCTCAGAGAGATCAACAAGAAAAACTTTCCTTGATACCAGTTTTGCAATATGAACTGCTTGTACGTTGTAAGAAATAATAATAGGTCAGCCTATAATTCATTAGCTTTGTAACCTATTCTGATAGTTTTTAATTACATATCATGTAACATTAGATGGTCTAGATATTATTTATAATCCGTTTTAAACTTGAGTCGCATTTATAAATGCTAATGCAATTTTGTGACTTGTGTATAATTATTTTATCTTATTTGTATGGAACGATATTCAATTAAGGAATTTCTAGTAAAGGCATCGAATCGTGGTGCCTGCTAAACATGAACTATGGTCTCCGTAGGAATTGTTTTAAATTCGAGGTTTGGTTCCCTGATATGAATGTGGAGACAATCTATATAAGGAAATTACAATTGTAAGTACCTTCCGGCCGGTGTTACATTAGTTTACAGTTTTATCATCAAGAAACATTGTTCGTTCTGCCTCGTACGTAATAATATTAAAGGCTTGAATTGCACTACTTCAAACTGGTTTTGTAAAGAAATCAAACAGGTTGGTGCAAAATCTAAGCAGGGGTGCGCTAAAAGAGCCACTCAAAAGAACGCCTGGGATAACACTAGGAATATGATAAATGAGCATGAACGATTGCAAGGAATATAAACTATTTTACAGGGATTTGTATATTGCAATGGATGACTTTATAAAGCACTATTTTATTTTGAGATGTACATTGTTGTCCATTCGACTTGAAGGAGTACATATAATGTAGATGCTTCTTCAAAAGGAAATGGTATCACGAGTCACTTTTAACAAGAAACAAAAACGGCTCAAACAAGAATACAAAAACTAATATATAAAAAAAATTTCAGATTCGATTCAATATACAGATCATTTAATTTTTGTGCAAATATATACCATCATATATTAAATGGAGGAATAGCCTACGTAGTGCAAATAAATATATGGGATTGCATAATGCATTGACGTCGTTCAATTCATTATTTCCTTATTTTTAGCGAGTCTTTTTCATACATTTTAAAATTGAACGTTAATAAACATCGTAATGTTGTTCAACTTTTGATGTCTTTTCCTTTCATTTCCAATTAAACTTATACATAAATACGATCGCATCAAGAGACATTAAATCAATAGCAATGACAATATATGGTTAAGGAATACATACAAATCTCCTAGAGTTGATATATAATTAGTATGAAGAGATTTGGCTTGGTGACAACTCACACATGCAAGCACATATTTAGTGGTCAATGATGATATACTCATATCACGAAATTCAGGACTTCAGTGCAAATTGGAATCATTTTGACGTAGCACATGGCAACTGAAACTAAAATGCATATGATGGATATCAGTCTGTTTTATTTACATACATTGATTAAATAATAAAACAGATTTTAAAAAGGAACGTTCAAGGTCGATAAATATACCCCAGTACAATGCAAAAGAGAACGTTGCATTCGTGACGATCATAAGTGGTAGCTAATATTTATATTTTATAGGAATACCTATTAGATCCTACCAGATCATGCTCAAACTACAAGTTGTTATATAGTTAAACCAGTATAGGATGTTAACTAGAGACATTCGGAGGTATTACCTATAGATAAATGCAAGTACTAATATATGGATTGACAGACATCGTCTAGTAGAATACAGTACTAGCCTACTACTACTACTACTACTACTACTACTACTAATATTTAGAATGACACTACAAATATTTATAAATACATACATTTATAGTACTTAACATTTATTGTATATGTATTCTTTATTCTTCATTCGATTTTTTCTTCACAATTCGTTCGCATCATATTTTTTCGGCAGCATCGGCTGCAACACAAATGGTTTCATGATAAGTTTTAAAGCATACATTGTATCTCTTCGTGGTTAGTAGAATTATTGACCCGCCACCAACGTTTGAATCACTAATTTCAAACCTTACAAATCGGATTTAAACATTCGACGTATAAACGCACAAGTTAGCTAACATATTTCGTTCATATTCAAAGTTGCACACTATGTACAACGTATTAGCGCCTGTGAATGGACTCAAATTATTCTGATTGGTAGAGGATTCAAACAGTATATGGACATACAATTCCTTTAAAAACTAATTGAATCACTTCATAGTTTGACAAACCTGCTTCTCTCTTTCTCCATTTTAGGTCATACAACAACTGTACCCAAAAGCCTTACTATCAGCTAAGGCAACGCCTATCTCTCCTATTATCATAATGATTGTATGAAAGTTATTTTTATTTCTCCAGTAAATGTGGCGTACGGTAAACCTACCAACCAATCCTCTGCATATCTCGGTAATACAGGGTATGGAGAACCGAATGGATTTCCCTATATTGCCTCTCTTGCTGTCGATGGAATCACAACCACCAATTTCCATGGTAACAGTTGTAGCCATACGTCTGTGGTGGTTCAGTCATCTCCGTGGTGGGAAGTATATTTACAAGGACTTTACGACGTCTCGAGCATTAAGATTTACCAAAGAGATGACGGTACGTATAAAACATTTTCATGTATTATACTTTATTTCATTTAACCTCTGAGGAACTATATTTACCAATTTACTAATTATATATGATATAACCTTAATGACGACAGATACGTTGTAAACATACATGCATGCATATATACATCCATCCATCCATGCATACAAGCATACATTTCATACATACGTACGTACATACATACATACATACATACATACATACATACATACATACATACATACATACATACATACATACATACATACATACATACATACGTACATTCGTAAGTACGTAGGTACATACGTACCTACATGCTTGCATGCAGGTAGTAGGTAGGCCGTTAGGAAGGTAGGTATGCTTGCATGAATGCCATATACACGGGTTGGGCATACTCATATATTAAAGCCCTCTTTAACGCCAGCATTTCAAGTTCACATACATCGATCTTCACCTGATGTGTCAATCAATTTAATTACATAGCTTGTATTTATGTATGGGTGCGGGTATAAATAATTCAATGCAGCGCATTTAAGCCGATTCAATAAGGTTCGTACCTTTTTATATGACAAGATGAATATGAAGATAAAAAATCTCAGATAAGGCTAAAATGGTAATAAAACTATCATTAAAACGCATCAGGACATGTTCGTACTTGTTATTCAGAAATCAATTCTTATGAATTAACAGTGGTTATATCAAGTCTTTCTTATAATTATGTTTACATGGCTTTAACTTAAACATCCTAGAGAAAAGTGCAGACAGTTTAATCCTCGGGATGTTTATGTTAAATCACATGATCAATATGTGCTGTGGAAAATATATTTCGTTTCTATTTTCTCCATAAATATAAGAGTAGGAGGTTACTCAATCAAGAATATGAGAATGGATAATACTTACATTGAGATACCAAAACAGACGAAATATCTATATATTTTATGAACATTACTCGCAATGTATCTGCTAATGATGAATGGTTGATAAAATAATATTTGAAAACCACCCAGATATGATAACAATACAAACAATAAATAATAGTGCTTACATGTAATGCTAATGAATCTCGTAAGAGATGGTATAGTTGCAATTTGGCTTTCATATTGCTTTTTACTCTGCGTCATGTAGTTATCATTAGCTTTAAAAAAAACATAATTTGTACAATGCTACATGTTTTTCAAATATTTAGCATAATTTATTTCGAAACAGCACCAACAACCTATTTTTAAAAAAAAACGTTTCATGAAATGTTTGGGCTGGTCTTTCTACTGCTTCTCAAACTGCGATGACCAAATGCCCCTTGATACTGACCTTTAAAATACTTTAGATTACGTAACTTGCAGACAACCTGGAGCACTAAGCTCCATATTTCTTTGAGAGTATTTATTTACTCACTTAAACCCAACAATTGTATGAGCGTAGCTGTATTATACCCTCCAACAATGCACTAAACGCGAGATATAAACCCATGAATTGATATTTACAGAGCTTACTACATTTAAGCTTATATATTTTTAAGTAAGACACAAATTGCACTTAAGAATAATAATTCAGTCGTGTACCATAATTATTTGTATTAACGTTTTAAAATTTGATATTGTCTGCAAAACGAATTCTTTTTTCTGAAACATTATTATCAAGGTACAAATTTGTTCACTAAAAGGCGTGCATCCCCAAAAGTTTCGAACAATATATGTTAAATTTTACAGAGATAAACAAGTTAAAGAGAAATATGTGAGTAATATTAATAATTTGTTATGGCTTAATTTCTACCCTGCTGTTGTATGTATATACCTGCATTAATGAAGTGCACTTAATAAAAGAGAACATTTTTATTTAAAAAAGAGCGATGAAATTATTACAGTTTAAATCCCAATGATAATTACATATATACTTTCTTTGCCAAAGCCAATCAAAACTCTCTGGAAGGTTTTGTTATCGACGGAATGCAGAGCGATGCTAACTATTTCCCTATCAATTACTCCGGTCCATATTCTACTGGGGTAATTACCATATCCTTGCAACCGAGGAGACAATTAAAATCAATCAGGATTCGGTTACCTAAGGACTACGCCTTCATTTGCCTTTGCGAAGTGGAAGTGTTCGCAGGTAATCGGATTTATGTATGATAGTTGTAATACGTAGTAACAATAAAATGACTTTTGTATGTAAGAGCTTAGCCTGGCTGATTGTGGAGCATTATTAAAAGATATTGATATTATAGATGAAATAGACAGTAACTTCGCTGACGAAAAAGAAGTAGAGGAACAAACGGATGATGATGATGATAATGATGATGATGATAATTACGTTGATACATCAACATCAGACAAGCACTAACGCGCCAATAAAATGCGCCATGAACAGGGTAATGCGCCATTTTTATGTGTACTACAGTTTTGTCAATTCTTGTATTTACGATAGGGTGTATATCGGTTCAAATATTGGGATAATCAACAAACCTCAAAACAGATGATTGCCATTCTATCTTAAATTACCAAACGTTTAGTTACTTTATTGAAAATCTAATTACATAATCTGATTTAGAACTAGAACCTGGGTCTTGTGTCTATTTCTTGTCAGTGAAAGGTTATTCATCTTCTATTTCAAAATGCAGTTCATTATTGCACTTGAAAGCGATGTTACAGTGTAATATAACCATGTTTGAACTTTTGAACTTGCACAATGAATACAATTATCCTGTGTCTTTTCAGAAACAAACTTTAAGATAAAAATTAATTAAAAAACATTAGAAACTTCTTACATTACTATTAGACTTATGAGCATCTATACCGATCTCAGTTTAGAGAATGTAAGCGTTCTACGTCTTATTGTTTTGCAAAGAAGAACAAATATGTCTGACAAAACATATGTTAATAATATTTAGGGGAAAGGGCATGAATTAGCAGCAAGCATGTGACACTTTGGAGCCAAGTCAGAGCATACATGCGAAGTTGCAATAATTAAATATTTGTTTTTGATGTAAGGCAATATTTACCTGAATTTGAACTTTTACTATGAAAACTATTTATATTTGCATCTTGCGCAACACTTTTAACGTATATTGAGGGAACAACATGTATAAGTTATAGCCGGGTAGTGAAAATAGTTCAAAGCTAGTTTTTAACTAGCCCAGTCGCTTTGAGATTTCCTTGCCAAATGATCGAGACGACATTTAACAAAGAGAAACAGCACTTATGCACTAAAGTTAATTTACATTACAACTTTACTGAGCCCAGTCACATTTTATTCATATAACATTCAGACACTGTTGTACTGATTGTCGGGTAATTTGTATTGTGTATTTGCATGTGTTTACTGCAATGCCAATTATAAGAAAACAGTACATCGCCATGAAGCATTATTTTGTTATTTCATAATATCATGTGTATTTGCTATGCTGGTTTATTCCTTTTCTCATACAAATAACCAAAGAACGAATAGTTTATGATTAGAGTACCTGCATTTTTGTTCGCTTATTCTTCGACATTTTAAACTTTACCAGTCAAAGAGACGCAAATAGTTTAACCAAAATACTGACCTCCGACTTCATCCGTTTTTTAACACAAGTTTGTTATCCCTGTTTACCCTACACTGTTACAGTGAAATAATATATATATATATATATATATATATATATATATATAAACGAAAATGACATATCATAACCTCCGTCTGTCCGTCCAGCACTGTCCAGTCCAGTTTGTATATACATTTATATATGCATGTATAGCGAGCGGAACGACGAGATGTGTCTTCTGCGACTGCTACAATAGCAGTTTGAAGTTATGTCATGGATGTTATTGAATGCTGGAATTAGAATTGTGAATAACCAGGAAATTGCGTACTTATTGACAAGTGAGAGCTATTCTTAGTGCTATGATGACACCATTTTAGAAGATATATCATGCATTATCTATATTACAGAGGTAAACATAGCACTAGGGAAATCAGCATCCCAGTCAAGTACATATGATGGAAGCAACTACAATGGCAATGATAAAGGTCTTTACAATGCATCTCTAGCTGTTGATGATAACACTAACTCCAGTTTTAGCTCTGCCAGCTGTAGTCAGACGACGCCATATACAAATACTCTGGCATGGTGGAACGTTACGCTGAATGGTCCTTACCCATTAATTGGCTTGAGAATTTATCAGAGAGCTGATGGTAGGTAACATTTGATTTAATCTTATAGCTACTGTACGGTTGCAATATGGAATGATCTGCTGAGTAAATTCTATACATACAAATTCCACAAACACGTGACAAGAAAGTATTATTATCATGATACTTTTAATGCTGTAAACTTTATCACCAATATAAAGTACTGTATTCATTTACTTTTCATGACGCTTTCTAAACATTTAGGATATTATCATTGTTTTATCAATCTTTTATCCACTATTACCTAATCTAGACGTATTAAATAAATAACTTTCTCAGCTGCGCAGAACGGCGATATTTTAACTTAATCAGATTGTATATCTTTGTTTTACTCCAATTGGGCTGAATAGTAGGAATATAATAATAATTATTATATGCTTCCGTATTTTAACATGTATATTATATTTAGGCATCTTACATATAGGTTAATAATACTTTGCAAGGTATTTTATGTTGTCGTTATATTAAAGGTCTTCTATCAAGGGTTTAGTGATCGAATGCAATACCAGATACATTCGTTCAGTAACTATGCCTTACAAATAACTCAGCGTGTTATTTCTTAAATATATGTCGTGGTATTCAAACTGAAGTATATATTTCCATTAAAATATGTATTTTTCTTCTTTTTGGTGTCTTATATTTTTATGTGGGACGTTTATATATTGACTGTGTCAGTAATTCTAATATATCTTAATATATCTATATATATTATTCCGATATTAGATTAACTTATTGACATATAACTTTAACTGATTCTTTTTCTAATGCTAATGCAAAATATTTATATTTCATCATGTTGTTCAAATTTTGCTGAATATAACATTACCGGTCACACTTTTGGTATAAAGTTCAATATAGTGTATATAAATAAATAAATAAATATATATATATATATATATATATATATATATATATATATATATATATATATATATATATATATATATATATATATATATATATAAGTAGTAATAGGGGGCACTCTAGCCTCAATGGAAAATCCAGTCAAAAACAGCTTGGGCTAATCTAGCCTCAAGGGGAATTTAACATGGTGGGCCTATCTAGCCTCAAGGGAAATTTAACATGGGGAACTATTTGGGCCTATTTAGCCTGAAGGGAAATTGAACATGGTGGGCCTATCTAGCCTCAAGGGAAATTGAACATGGGGAACTATTTGGGCCTATTTAGCCTCAAGGGACATGGAACATGGGGAATATGATTTGTATGGGTATAGGGAAACTGTCTAGGGACAAGGGAAAAAAAGGGTGGCAATGAAAGCTACTATCTTTTTGAGACCTATGAGGGGCCCTGAAAAGGGCCTTTGGATACTTCTTCTTCTTCTTCTTTTATTTTCTGCCGTTGTTCCACCACCTTTTAATTTTACCAATGATTCCCGTTTTCTTCTTCTTCTTTTCTTCCTCGGGAATCCAATTGGGATGTCCCATAGCTCTAAACTTTTCCTGAACTCTCATCCATCTTAGATTTAGTAGATCAAAGTCCTCTTTCTTCTTTTTGTTCTTTTGTTCCTTTCTCTCCTTAGACCAGTTTTCTTTAATCTGGATCACCTGTTCTTCCATCGCCATTCTCATCATTGCTTCTGCTTTCTTTAGCCTGTCTAGACCCCACAGCACATATTCCCACTCTATCAGATGTAATGTTTCTTCTAGAAAACACCTGACTTTGATGACATGATCAAGTGCCTGCTTCAAGTCCCCTATTCTTATATATTTTGTTTTAATACGTCTTCTTAATTTCTGGTCTTCCTCCTCTATCATACCTTCTAATAGATCTCTTGCTAATTTCAGTTGGCTTACAAAGCCCTGGTTACTCTGAAATTCTTCCTCAAGTCTTTCCACTTGATATTCTGCATCAAGGATCCAAAACCAGCTGTCTCGGAGTTGAATAAATAAGTCGAAATTCATCTTGATGTGTTCAAACTTGAATGGCTCCAAGTACCGACGATTGCGTATATATATGTATATCTCAAGCACGGACGTGAAAGTAAACACCCCCTACATTCACTTTTCATATTATATACTATCCACAAACCATATCATTTACTATCCAAAATCACACCATATACTAACCACACACACGGGGAAGCAGCCAAAACACACCATATAATTTACTATCCCAAATCACACTATATACTATCCACACACACACGGGGGAAGCAGCCAATAAAACACCCTATCATTTACTATCCAAAATCACACAATATACTAACCACACACACGGGGAAGCAGCCAAAACAAACCATACTATATACTATTCAAAATCACACCATATACTAACCACACACACGGGGAAGCAGCCAAAACAAACCATACTATATACTATCCAAAATCACACCATATATTAACCACACACACGGGGAATCAGCCAAAACACACCCTATCATTTACTATCCAAATTCACACCTTATACTATCCACACACACACGGGGAAGCAGCCAAATCACACCCAATTATTTACTATCCAAAATCACACCATATACTAACCACACACACACGGGGAAGCAGCCAAAACACACCCTATCATATACTATCCAAAATCACACCATATACTAACCACACACACACACACACACACAGTAAAGAGTCAGTGTTTATAATCACACTACTCCTCTCTCACACCCATTGGCAATTGACATAGTATTTATTTTCTAGACATTTGGGTAGCCCTGAGAAGGACTGTTTTTTTAAACTTCAAAATGCACCTGGTTAATGCTGGCATCTCCCAGGTCTAGCCCCACACACACATCTTCTACTCCAATCATTCTCCCAATTCACTCTTGTGATTGGGAGCGCAAAGGGAGAATGAGTGGCTTCACTATCCCAATCTTCTGTTTGAGGGATAGTGAAAGTCTCTTCATTTCTTCCTCTATTCCGCAACCGTGGATGAGGCTGTGATTGTTGCGGCTGAGACTGTGGTTGTTGCGGTGGGGGCTGTGCCTGTAGTGGACGAGCTGGTTCTCGTGAAGGTGTCCTCACCATAGGCTTAACTTGACTAGTTTGCCTCATCATGCGGTGAGGTAAAATTGACATTTTCATTTCCTTCTCCTCTTCTTTCTTTTTCCTCTCCTCCTCTTCTTTAATTCTGGTCTCTTCTTCTTTGGCTTCCATAGCCAGTTCGTCCAGGAGACGCCTAGCATTCTCCAGGTGAAGTTGAAGTTCAATCAATTTTTCCAGTCTATTCATCTTTGGTGTTGATGCGTCAACGATGGGTAGCCAGACTGATTGATTGATTGATTAATTGGATTTAAGACGTTTTCGCCCATTGGGCATTTACGTCTGTTTAATGCCCCAAAAGGGCTAATTAATTGTTTCGGGGGACGGAATAGTGCCACGTCCCCACGCATTATTGCACAATGTTATGCTAATTAATTGATACCAACCGTCGGAAGCAGAAGAGGCAAAGGCGGAACGAGACTGCATTGGAAGGAAGGTGATAAACCCAATAATTTAATCCCCCGAATATAATTTAGAATAATTGTCGTCCGGCATTTAAAAAAAAGTGGTTGGGTAGGGACAATTGGAATGGGGTGCAGTATTAAATACTGTCAGACTTGTCTATTTCCCGTAGGAATAATAGGATCAGTTCTGCAGTTAGGTTGGGATTGGGGTTTGTGATACTAAGAAATGATGGGTAGGTTGTGCTCGAGCCTATTTTAATAAGAGAGCTTGCAAGTTTATTTCTTGCTACT
The DNA here is from genome assembly GCA_030141615.1 of Unio pictorum. Lineage (NCBI taxonomy): Eukaryota > Metazoa > Mollusca > Bivalvia > Unionida > Unionidae > Unio > Unio pictorum. Next base: position 6,677,046 of record JARLTB010000360.1, on the reverse strand, counting down.
CTATATGCCGGGCACACATTAAAAACATGTGATAGATCTTCTAATTGATTGCAAGATTGGCAAGTATTTCTTCCAGGGTTGGATTTACTGTATTTGCCCATACTTCCGGCTAGTAGAGTTTTTCCTGTTTTGATGCGATTGAAGATTCTTTCGAGATGTGTATGTTTAATCTCTGCTCCAATAATATTCCTGGATACTTGGTTTTGGATAGAGTATAGTTTACGTCCTTTCTGGCTTGAATCCCATTGTTGTTGCCATTTTGACATGATTCTTTTGGTAATGACATTATATAATTCTGTTACCGAGTACTCTATATATTCAATTTCCACGTTGTTGAGGCTATTTTTTGCAGCACGGTCAGCTTGATCGTTTCCAAACAGATCTATATGAGATGGGACCCACATAGCCAGACTGACGAGTGCTTCTTTATATATAGTTCAAGCGCGGACGTGATGGAAAACACCCCCTAGATCCAAAAAACTTACAGTATCCCTATCATTACCAAAACACGCGGACGTGATGGAAAACACCCCCTTACGTTCCAAAAACTTACATTATCCCTATCATCACCAAAACACTTAGACTTAAAAGAAAACATTCACTCACTTTTATACTTTACTCATATTAATTATAAATTTAACAAGTTATTTTGAAAAAATACGTTGGGCTTATAGACGCACTTCAAAACAAAAGTAAAAAGAGACAGTGATTATAGACTCACTTCCTCACATACCATGAGCAAATTGAATGATTAATTCTTTTCGAGAATATTGGGTAGCCCTGAAAAGGGCTGTTTTTGTGTGTACGAGGAAGGATGACAATCTTTTATCGTCTTAGATTGCGTCCTCGTTTGGCTACACGATAGGGTCTGCTTCTTCGGAAAGAAAAAGAGAACTCTTTCGTGTCCACACGACAGTCGACAAAACTTCTGTCTGGTTCCTGCTGCTGTTGTTCCTGTTGTTGTTGCTGCTGTTCTCTCTGCTGCTTTTGAAGTCGATACTTCTCAGTCCATTCTTCTTTCTCTTTTTGAATTTCCTCTCTGAAGAGTTCTTCTATGAGGTCTTCCGTTTCTTGTAGCATTCTCACATTCTCTATCTCTTCAGGCTTTGGCATCAGATTGTGTCTGATACGATGAAGAGTGACGTAAGCTTCGTTCAGCTTAGCTAGTCTTGAGCACATCTTCGTAGTAGGATGAGTCAAACAATGGATGGTCAGACTGGAGACTACCCCTGCTTTATATGGTTCAAGCGCGGACGTGATGGAAAACACCCCTCGACGGTTTAGGGTTGGAAACGTTTAGATAGTTTGATGTGAGGGATAGAAAGAAAAGTCAAAGAGCATTTATATGAATACAAATGTAAAACAAACGACAGACGAATTGGTTTTCAAAACACATTTTTATTCAAATAACAAACATTATTTCAAATAACAAACACAATTTTTTCAACTAACAAACATTATTTTCAAATAACAAACATTTTTTCAAATAACAAACTTTTTTTTCTTCCATAACACTAATACATTATCTTTGACATGGTTGACAACGTTGTGAATTAAATTGAGATTTCCACTGTTGGAAATCATTGGGCCATTGATGTACACTACGTTTCCTAGCTAAAGACAACAGATAGCCATAATGGTCACAAAACCATCGATCTACTTTGTCATCGTTTCGAGACGAATGACGATCAAAATAAGTCACTAAATGTTCTAAAGAATATCCAAGACTGCGATGATGCAGATAATAGACACAATATTGTCCACACACCATAGAATCTGTGCTTTGTAATTTCACATTATTGAATCGTGTCGTCTGGGCATTTCTTCTCATAAAGTCAATGATATCATCTTCGAAAGGGGGTAATCCATACGAATCAAAATACTCCACACAACCCTCTTGAGGAAAGTAGGCAGCTACCCAGTGAGTTCCTGGAAGATGACTGTCATCTGTGTTGATGACATAAGCTTGATTCTCTTGAGGTTTGCGATGAGGTAGTTCATCTTTAGCACACACCACAGGATTCCAAGAAGCAGTGTACGAACTACGGTTCAAAAGATAATAAAGTTCCCAGGTATCCATTTGTTTGTTGTGTTGCCTTGTTATTTTTTTTCCCTTTCTTCACAGGTGATGATAAGTCATCAATTCAATCCAGACTTTTTGTTTGAAACGGTCTGTCAAGTAACTGTTGGTTTGCTTTGTCTCTTTACTCTGTGCCAAGAGAGCTTCGATGCGATCAATTTCTCGAGCAAACAATGGAGGAGAGGAATGAGCACACAAGTCTTTATACCACTGAAGTAACACGTCTTCTTCTGAGATGAGACTCCAAGCTTCGTTCAGATAATCATCCAGTTTTTCTTCTTGACTCATCATCATACATTTATCGTGTTGAATTTGACTGGGATGATCGATTTGACATCCATAACAATCTTTTTTAATCATGTCTCTCATTTTATCCTCCAAGTGTTGTGCAAAACAAGCCACTAACTGTTGTTCCTGTTCTGGCCATCTGGATTGCATGATCACTACTTCTTCTTTTTGGTCTTGAGGGTTTGCTTTCTCTGTAACCTCCCATTCCATCGATTCTCCACTATTCAAAGAAGGACAAGGGTCTTCCATAGTGTCTAATAGTCTAGAATGACTTCTCTCAAACTGTTGATTTCTATGGTATTATCGAATTCAGCATACAGAATGACATTCACCGTTTCGGCAAGACTTTCTGTAAACTGAAGTTCCACACGCAATTGTCCCGATTTTATAGGGTGGAAATGTCCCTCGTCGCTGCCTTGGTCTGGAGTAAAATCAAAAGCCCACAAAGCGTAACCTCCTGCATAATCGTCGTAGGAAATACCGTGACTGGTGTTGGTTCCTAACTGTCCTGTGGCTTCGTACAGTGACAAGTAAGATCTCAAGTAATTCTTCGGGGCAAACTTGGGTTCGAAGGGCCTGGTACACAAAGTTTTGCCATCGCGACTGACTTCGATTTTGGATACATTGTAGTGACGAAACTGGAAAGGATTGTGATCGTGGGCACCGTTGAGGGCTGCATTGCTGACGATACCAATGAATAAACGTTTGGGTAACTGTCCTTGGAACAGATGATCTTCGATCTTAGATCGGAGTCCAGCGGCAATGGTGAACGTTTTGACTTCCACGCGTCGTATCGGATACTTGGCTGTCGTTCTGCACAAAGTGTGACTGATATCATTTCCCACTTTAGGTAACACTTCCACGCGACGTATGTATAACCTGGCTTCTTGGATAATGGTTTTGTAGTCGTTGGCATGAGCCATCAAATGGAAAGCAGCACTGCTACGATTCAGTCTCAAGCGAATATCTACTCCGTTCAACAAATACTTCTCTTGAAACCACATGTCCAAATGCAAACGATCGAACAGTTCTAAACTACGTCCTTGCAAAATTTTCTTTCGACGCTCGTTAAAACCCACATTGTGAGGATCGGCAGGATTTTCACCGGCGGCAGGTGTGGGCAAGGCTGTGTCGTTAAACTTATCTGCTGTGTCAGGTTTCCATACCACGCAAGCATCTAGATGAGTGTTCTTGGCTTCTTTTCCGTACGTCAAGAGATTTTCAAGGTACGCTCGGTAAGGGTAAGTATCCATGCTACTGCTGACCAGTTTGTTATTCATGTACAAATCTACATCGCTGAACAAGGAATGCATGAAATTGTTGACAGGAGCTACTCTATCATTGGCTCCTGAATTGGTGTTGTCCGTCGATTTAATCACTTTCACTTTCAAATACAAGTAACTGTTGTTGAGATCGATGTAATCTTCGGGTTGTCCTTTGATTTCAAACTCGATGGGAGCTGAATCCGTCAAAGAGGAGACGGGATGAAATTCGACCCATTGGGCTTCTTGCATGGTCATCATCGTGGGTGGTATGGCAAAGAGATCTAGTTCCGACTTGGAACAGGCACAAGATTCTTGGTGCATCATTTTTTCTTTATGTTTTTTACTTTTAATAATCAAAAATGTCTAAGTCTCGAGAGGTTCTTTTTTTCTTCGTCTTTCTAACTTTAGAGGTACGGAGACTTTTGGATGGGTGTCTTCGTCGACGCTTTCTACCTTGTCCTTGCTGTGTCCTCAGGGAAGTAGGAATGTCAGACTCGGTACCGTTCAGAACATTTATAGGACTTTCTCGTCGACCCAAAATTTCTTTACCCGTTTGAAGCAAGACATTTTTGCCTGCTCTCAAAAAAGCTTCTTTAGGGTTTTGTTTGTCAATGAGAACATTTTGAAGAAAATCTTTGCCGTGATTCAATGCGGCATATTTTAAGGCGTGCAATCCTCGTGTTAACATCGGTTTTAAAACAGGGACCACGGAACGAAAGGCTGATTTAAACATATCTCCTAAACCATGTCCTCGTTGTCGAGTGACTCCTTGGTACACAGGATACATCACTTTTTCAGTTGTTGGAGAATCGTTTTAGAAAATGGAGTTTCACTGTGACTTTCCCTTTGGTAAATGGAATATTTTGACCTAGTGCTCCTTTTATAGTAATGTTGACACTGTCGAAATACGACTTACTGACGGGTAAATAATGAGGATGCACAAATTCGCGGTGAACGTGATAGGTATTTCCACCTTCCTCGTCAGCGGTGACAGAATCCACTTTGAAAGGAATGACACGCAGTAACGGTACAGAGGTGTGTCCTACCACGTTGTACTCCACCACATCGGAGTACACAAACATCAAGTTGAGTCCTTGGTTCAATTCTACAGGGGATCGAAAATATTTTCCAAAAACTATGTTATCGGTTATGCCTGGTATTTCTTTTTTGTTTTGGAGCATCTTGAGGTCTCCACCTAAAATATCAAACAATTCAGGACAAAAGGTAATGGCTATCATTTTTTCCTTTGAAATATTTATCATGAGGCGACGAGCCACTTTATGGTACTCAAAGGTAACATTTTGTTTGACTTGATCCAGAGCTTTACCAAACACAACATTGAACCTGTTAGCAAGTGTAGTCACTAAATGTTGACCACTAAAATAATAACCTGCAGGAATGCTGAACGGATAGGTGGACCTCTTAGTTTTGGGGTCTGGTGTGTTAGTGTGACCTCGTACGTCTAAGGCTTTTTGCAATTGCTCGTCATGCACTTCTACTGTAAAAGTGTTTTGATTTTCGACGATGTTTTTGATTTGTGTCGGGTGTATTATTTCCACTAAAGCTACTTCCCAATGATCATCTTGATCCGAATGCATGGCTTGAGGTAATTTAGCCGTGTAACAGCACAACGTGTTCTTAGGAAACACCTCCATGGAACTGTCACTGGGTAACGTTAAGTAAAATTGGTTAATAGTGTTGTTCATAATTCCAATGTTGTTCTGTCCGAGGAGTCACTCGAGGTTAAAGGAGTATCTAAAAGAGGATTGTGATTGGAAGGGTGACTGTCAGGAGAATGACTAACGTTGGACGCAAGGCTCCCAATATTGTTACTGTTGTTCCCGTTGTAAGAGTATTTCAGGGAAGGATTGGGAAGAAGATACCCGATGCAACTGCTGAGTAAAATGGTCCACAATTGTTTGTCTCCTTGTTGCAAACTCAAATTAGCAATGGCTGCACCGATAACACAATACACCACAAAGATTTGACAGAAAAAGACGATTTGGGTTTTAGGGACACGTTCTCCACACCACACCCACAAGGGTTGCTTTTGTAAATCTTGCACAGATGACGTGGGTGAAGGAGTAGTCACTGTGGTTACTGAAGCTGTATTGAAGGGCATGATGGCCACTTCTTTTTATAGTCGATGACTTGGGCAGCGTCAATCCAAGAATCAAAACTAGGAGGATATCCTTTCCAACGTACTTTGACTTCTTTGACACGACGTTTTCCTACTTTACGAGTTCTTCGTTCGAGAATGCTTTCAATGTCGTACACGTCGTCTTCTTTTTTGGTGACACGTTGTAACTCAGGCAAGTAAAACGTTCCTTTTAATACTTCTCCGTTCATGTCTTCCAATTTATAGACGGCAGGATGACGACCACGCACTCGTTCAGTAACACGAAACAATTCGGTGGTCCAATTGGGTAAGTAACCTTTGTCAAAAGTGCGTTTGGTTTTACCAATGCGTACCCAATCTCCCGGGGTTAACACTTCTCCACCTTTCTTGGGGACAGCCCTCGTTCGGGACGTACCAACCAGACGCTCAAAAACAGTCACTTCGTTGTCAGATGTCACCTCTTGTGGGGCACGTCCAATGCTTCTATGGTAAGATTGATTGTAGGCTTGGACTAAGTGCGGTAAGACGTCGATGTACTTGAGAGTGTGTTGATGCGTAAAATATTTCCACATGCGTTCTTTCAAGGTACGTTGAAAACGTTCCACGATACTGGCTTTGGTTTCAGGATTTTCGGTGGTGAAAAAATGAATGTCACGTTTCTTTAATTCTCGTTGGAAAGCTTGGTTCAGAAATTCGGTGCCTTTGTCGGTTTGCCATCGAAGAGGGTGACGACCACTTTGTTTCAACACCAGTTGCAAAGCTCGTACTAACTCTCCGCTCGATTTGGATGTCAATGGTACGACCCAGGCAAATTTAGAAAAGACGTCGATGACACAAAACAAATATGTATAGCCGCGATTGTAGGTGGCTAAATGAGAGACATCGGCTAAATCGGCTTGCCATTGATGATCGATGCCTTCCACTTGAGTGCGACTTCTGTGAAATTTTCGTCGAATGGGTTTGTGTAAAGTGTACGTCGCTTGTTCTTGTAACCATCGTTGTACTGCAGGTAAACGGAGCTTTTTCAGGCGAGTTTTGGCAGCACGATACAATTTCTGAATGCCTCCGTAACCTGCAGGGTGAGCTGGATCGTAGTAAATGCTGGCTAATACCTTCTCCATGGTTTTTGTTAATAAGGTACCCACTCTTCGATGATATTGCTTTGGGTGGGACGAAATGGGGGCTGTTTGGAAACGGTTTTACGTGTCCGATGTGCCACAGGAGTTGACGTCGAGGGTACTGGTGGTGGTGGTGGTGGTGGTGGTGGTGGTGGCGGAGTTAATGGGATAGCTTCTTTGGTCTTCTTTTCTTTTCTCACTTCTGGTTTCCTTTCTTTCTTTTTCACATCTGTCGAAGAAGGAGTAGCCATCATCTTTTTAACCCAAGTTTTGAGTTCTTCTCGTGGGGGAGTGGGAGAAGGGGTCAATAAGGAAGCGGCAATCTTACTCGGAATGGGAGTGGTAGTAGGTGTTTGAAAGAGATCATGGGGTTCTTCTTCCTTGGGTAATGGTGGGGTGACGTCTGTTTTGACCAGTGTAGAGGGTGAGGGCGACGGACTATTCATTAGAGCCTTAAAATCGGACAAAGTGGGTAGAGCTGTTTGTTCCGCAGCTTTCTGATGAAAGAGTTGCAGTCGTTTCAAGAGTTGACCGTACTTTTGCGATTTTTCGGTTTCGGATAAATCGTGGCGATGGATCAAGGATTGTAATTCGTGTTGTAATTGGGACATCTCGGCCAAATTAGGATTGGGTGGTAAATGGGGGGTTCGTTGTTCTTGCCAATGATGGTATTCCATCCATCGTTTGTAAGGAACCAAAGTCAGTTTTCGTCCTTCCATGGGCTTCCAAAGGTTATGTCTGAGATTGTTGTGCTCCATAGTGTCCTTTTATCTTCTACCCATTCCTTGGGGAAACCCTTGGGACATCCCTTGAGTCATCCCTTGGGTCATCCCTTGTATCAAACCTGGTATTAAGCCTGTCAACAAAGGAGCACGAATGGGTAAAAATCCTTCACGTTGCACCAACATCTTTTTCTTTTGACGGACGGATATTTTCTTTTGGACCATTTGACGACGAACATGTCGATGTTTGGCGAAGCATTTTTTCTGGTGTGGAGACAAAGGTATCGTGCCTTTTAAGACATTCAAACAACATTCACACACGGTATCGATGACATCTTTGGAGGCTGTTTTAATGATTTGTTTTCGCATGGGTGGAGCGGCTTTGGACAGGACGAACAACATGTCTCCGTGTTTGGCTGAACGTGGAGGTAGTCCTTTCCTTTTCTTTCCTTTGTGTCGTGAATAAGAATGTTTTCTGCGAGGTGACATCTTTGCTTGTTCGTTCCAAAAATACACTGGCGTCAAAGACTTGATACACACCCTCTTTTATCTTCTTTTTCTATTGGCTTCTCAAAAAGGTAGCGGCATGCCTCGCTAAATCCTCAAAAGCAGGGCTAAAGATGCCAGTTCGGTTATTAGCTGAATTGATTAATTTTCTTATTAAAGATCCTCCCCTTTGGTGACTTCTCTTTTCTTTGGATGACTGTGTCTTTTTACGGGAGGACGTCGTTGTTTGGTTTTTGAGCGTTTGGTAGGATGACGAAATTGTCTTTTTCCTTTTCCTTTTTGGACGGTAGAACGTCGAGGGTGGTGGTGTGCATGTTTTTGAGGAGACATCCTTGAGTGTTCATCAGTGGTACAGAAAGATACTGATTGACGTCGTGGTCTTCAAGTCATATTTTTATATTGGAATGCGTCGCCACTGATTATCTTTGCGTCGTATCAACTTCATGGCAGGTAACACACGTCGTGAAGGAGTTCGCAATGGACTCAATCGGGATAGTTCTTGTTTGGACAAATCTAGTAAACTCTTTAACATACCAGATCTTTCTTGGACTTTGGGGGCAGGTACTTTGTGAGCAGCTGCTACTGCCGCTAATGTGGACGAGGGTGTCCCCGGTGGAGGAGACGTTTTGGGAGACGCAGATTTCCAATGTTTCATCAAATTAGGAAAAACGGGTGTCAAATTGGGTTTGGCTGGCATCACCCGCAACGGAGAAGTGGCAGCTCCTGAGGCTACTGGCAACGTAGTCCCTGCCAAACGTCATTGTATATCTTTTCTTACAGGTCGTGGTTGACGAAGATAAGGTTGCGTCCTGGCCGAAGTGCCTTTTTTGCGGGTGCCCGCTTTTTTCTTTGGACTTTTCTTTTTCTGTGTTTTGGTCTTGGTACCCTTATTCTTTTTCTTAGGGGCTTGTTTGACTTTTTTTGTTTTCTTGGGGTGAACTTTGGAAGCATTGGGATCCCATTTTAAAAGGGAACGAATGATGACACCTCCTAGAGAACCACTACCTCCAGGTTTCAATATGATTTGCTTTTTGGTGTGAGAGTCGATGCGAGGATTGGCCAGTTGCGTCAAGGCTACTTTGTTTCTGTCAAAAAAGCGTTTGGTTTGATGTGGAATGTGAATGATGCCTTGCAGTATTTGACGTTCTGTCACCGTAAACCATCGCAAGACTTCTTTGAGACTGGCTTCTAAGACGTGAGCACGTATTTGTGGATTTTTTTCGCGACTGATACCGTACAAGGCACGAATCAATTTGATGGGAAGATGAGACTGAAGGGACGTCATGTTGACGATGTATGAGACAAGGTCAAAGTAACCCAAGGTTTTTATAGATTTTTTTTAGTGCTTCATATGGTTATGTCGACGACGAGGACGTGTACACGACAGGTCCTCCGTCTGGACACCAGTCGTGAAACAAATCGGTACAAAATCGCAAATAATCAGGGGTAGTGGGTTTTAAATCCACGAGTAAATAGGCGTGTGGCGTTTGAGTGGCATCATCGTACGCATGAGTCAGCCAAGGTGTTCCTAACTGTTTGGCTAAAACTTGCACTTGTGATTTATCTCGAGGACTTTTAAACAAGACCACGTAATGAGCATTAAGACTAATGGTACGATGGGCTTTACTTTGTTGAAATAAATTTTGTGTAATGTAAATGACACTGGCATTACGATGATGCCCTTTACGCGTAAACCACAGTTTAATTTCTTCTTCGTCTTCTCCTAACATGTCGTCAAAAATGACCCAATGAGTTTGACTAGGGTCAGACACGATCCCCTCGTCTTCTTTAGGAATCCCTGCTACAAACACAATGGAATCACCTTGACTTTCTTGCAAGAGTCTGTATGCTGATTGCCACTCTTTGTAACACCACACGATGCGTTGAGGTGGACGATCGATCAAATGATGTTTATGTTCGATCAAACGTTTGACAAATTCGGTTTTGCCTGAACCGCTCGGTCCAGCAATTAACATGTTAATAGGATGACGAAGATACAAGGCTTTCCAACTAGCCTGATCTAAGTGTTCGTCAATGACTTTGAATGTCGAGGAGGAAGGAGTAGTAGAAAGAGCAGAGTGAGCCATAGTCGTGTAGTGGTATGACACTATTGACACAAAAACAGACAAGACAAGAGGTTTTTATACTTTTTTCAAGACACGTTTATTTGAATGCATGTTTTAAATTCGAACAACACGAAAGACAAATATACATAAAAGCCAAATGGATAAATACAGGGATAAAATACATAGGGAAACGATCAAAGTGGCATATAAACAAGTCACTGTACAACATTGTTTGGGTAACGAAGGTGTCCTAGAGGTAGCATGTAATGTTCTTATAGTCTCCTCTACATGGGGTACAGTCACATACGTATCCTCTCGAAAGGGTTTTTGTGGGGGAATGTCCATGACAGTTCTGTTTTGAACAGAGGGATTGTCCTGGGTGACAGATTCTTTTTCTTCTTCTTCTTCTGGTACTGTTACTAACACAGGATTAAAAGTGACTTTTTTCACTCGACGATGAATTTTAGGAACACAACGCTTGGGCATAATGGGATGCTTCGTTTGTCCAAGTCTCAAAATCCCAACTTTTCCAGTGACGTACATCTGTCCAATGAGGGTGTAAGTCACAAGCTACACACACATCTTCGTACACTGCTTCCGTACGTAAAAGTTGACGAATCTTTTTTTCTTGGAGAGGTCGAGACGTATCCAGATGAAAGCGTAAGGCTTTGAACAGAATAAGTCTCTCGTGGACATTTAAAGTAGTCACCATACTGTCTAGGTATTGACAATTCGGAGACCATCGAGCATGTTCCAGGTAAGCGGAATCTTTCTGTTCCCACTCGTAAATGGATACACCACAACTGAAACACTTGACTTTATCCCCTTCGCCCAAGTAGAAAAATCCGGCTCTGGCTAATTCTTCAGGAGTTGGTCCAGGTAGGTATTTTGGCCATTTATCTTTGAAGGTTTGAAATCGACTTTTAAAGTGGCAGTATTCAGGTAAACTCGTTGGGAACGAATATTCGACTCTCCTCACTTCTGTTCGATGTAGGTACGGTGAAATTCCTAGGAGTCCACGATAACGTGTGGCACCGCTTTCGCATCCCTCAGGTTTGACACGCACAGCATCACTTTCCAGGGTAGATATAGGGGTAGTAGTCATAGCAAAGTTCCCACGATATCCTGCTGAATCGCTAAGGTCACAGCGTCTGGCATCACTGCAATCGTACGGTTCAACATCGCACTCTGTAACGCAATTACAGTGCATACCGCAAGGACACTTACAGTTTCCTTCCGGACAACTTCCGTTGCAATGCATGGGTCTTATCCATCCAGTACTTTTCACACTCGGGGAAGGTACATTTGTTTTACAATCCCCAAATTTGAATGATGTCTGTTTAAATGGATTCATCTTCTTTTCGCTGTGCCGTTGTAGTGACAAATGAACTATTGGTCTTGGACGATGTCCCTTTTAATATGCTGCCCAATTTCGACGTGACCGTACGGGAGAGTAAAGTGATTGGGAAGTCGTACTCTTTTTTGGTACACGATTTGATAGACTTTTTCCAAAGGTCGGCTAACGATTTGGTGTGTGGGTAAACGGACAATCTTGTGCGGTTCGTGGGTAGTCACTTGAAACGTTTCATCCTGTCCCGACTGTAAGGCTTCTTGAAGCACGTCAAAGTTCACCACTCGACTGGTGCGATAATTGAGAGTCAATCCTTTCACTTTACATTCGGTGTGTATTTCTCCTTGGTGGTCTCGGTATTCGTAGCCGTAATTTTTAGGACCGCCACTTGCAAAACTTAGAATCTTGTCATAGGGATGTTCATCGGTCCAGGCTCCTAATCGGTCTCCTTCGATGACAGGGTTAAACTGGTCCGGTCGGTGAATGTAGATGCAACTGTCCGTGTCAAAATACAACACACGATCTCCTAACAGTTCTAACACTTCGTACAATTTTATGCGAGCGTGGGCTGTCACGTAAGCCGCAATGATGACATTTCCAAATTTGTTGGCTTCTATAAAGTCTAGTTCTTCTTCGTAATTGACTAAGATCAAGTCCTCACGAATGACGTCCACGTGTTTCATGACTTTGGTTTGGTCGTGAATCATCTGGAAGTAGCGAGAAGGTTCAGACAAATACTCCGTCTTGGGTAAAGACGGTCGTTGTGCCATTTTACCCCACAAGCAATTGAGCATCACTTTGGCAAACGATCGCCTTCCTTCGTTTTTCTCGATGTGGTCTAAAGTGATACCTTCCTGCTCCCGATATTTTTCTTTGAATATCGTTTGGTCCTCGGGAGTGTGACACCAGGAAGGATAGCCACTAGCTTCTTGTTTTAGTTTTAAAAAGGCATCCACGTAGTCTGCAAAAATACCTTTCTGTGTCTCGTTACCCTTACGGTATTGTTGTGTCTTGGGAAAGTGGTAAATTTCGTACACTTCTAACAGATGGTATCCCAGGTCCAGAGCTTTAAACAATTCCACACTCACCCACGTTCCTGTCAAGGCACGTTCTTCCTGGCTGTGATGACAAGGTTGGTCTTGGTTGCACGTTTCGGCACAAGTGCGACACAAAGGAAACATCAGTTTTCCTTGGCAATGGTGAGGTAAAACGGGATGGTACAAGTCTGTGGGAGGCAAGACTTTGCACTTGATTAATCCTTCGTACTGACGAATGTGGTCCAAGTCAATGTGTTCTGTCATTAATTCTGGATGACCTACGGGAAAGTGACAATATTTGCACACGTAAGGATACAGCGAACACACGTCCAAGTATTTGATTTCTTCTCCCTTCTCCTCGTCCGCTTGGTACAGCAAACAGGTGGCATTCGTCCGTCCTCCGTACAAACTATCCCGTGGGTTCAGGGGGTCCACCAACTTGTAACTTTCTACGATGCGTTTAAACTCGGGATCGGTTTTCAAACGCAGATCGTACTCGTGTTCCCACATTTCCACTACCTGGTATCCTTGCTGTTCTAACTTCAAACGTCGCTGACACGTGGTCTGGTACTAGTCTTCCATAGTCCTTTGTAAAAACTGATTTTTGGTGTTACGCTGAGGGTAGCATAGGGGACATCCGTGAAATAAGCATCCGTTAAACTCGTACACGATCTGAGGGTTTTCTAAGTCCCATCCATCTACCGAATACGTTCCGATGGTCTTTTCGCCTCCTCCGTTGCGAGCGTGTTGGATCCATTTGTCTTCCTTGTCGCACAAGTAATGGAGCCAGCGTAGGGCTTTGACCGAGTATTGACGTTTGACAAAATTTGTCGTTTGAGGACTGATGACAGCTAGAGTATTTTCGGGCATGAAGCGATTTCGGTACACTAAGGAACATGCTTTGGCAATGGTACAAGCTTCTTTCAAAGTATCGATCCCACCGCATTCCATGAACAATTCTCGAAATTTTCCACATCAGCGTCGTAAAATGTCCGCGTCAGATCGACAATACTTTAACATTTCTTCTTGAAAGTCAAATGGGTTCGAGGCGTGAGTCTGGTACCAAGCATGGAAAGCTTCTCGTTGTTCGGTGCGCATGTTGTCGGGGTCGTAGTCGTCAGCCTCAGGCAAATGGGGTAGAACGGCATGTTGATTGGCTTCGGTATTGAAAAAGTGTGGAAAATAACCTTTAGCCATTTCTGTCATTCCAAACGTTTTAGGCATGCGGCCAAGTAACACATCGAATCTTTAAACTGTACTTGTCCTACTTGCATAGAAATGATTTTGGCTCCGTTCAAAGTCACTTGAGGCCGTTCGGTACTTTGTTCCGCATAGTATCTAAGCAGAAATTGCCCATCGTATCCCGAGAAATTGTGAGCCATGACCGTGGCATGGCGATGACAATCGCCGTAACGTTCGATGTCTTCTGGATGGGGTTTAGAATCCATTGGGCAAAATCGGCTAACGTGTTTGACCCTCGAAAGATTTTTTCACGTCCTCCAGGAATCTTGCTGCAGTGAGGGCAATGACTAAAGATAGGTTCTTGGATGCACTGCTCGCACGCACTGTGAGCCACGCAGAAATTAGGAATGTGAATACCAGTTTTTTGCATGCATTCGAAATAAAAAAAATAAAATTCCCTTTCTTCTGGGTATCTTCTGGTCGGAGTTGGTATTTTTGAATGAAGCATTCGTGTTCCAAGTCCACGATTTGGTGACAAATGTGACATCGTTTCTTCCCTCGACAAACGTGTAACTTAACACTATTGGTACGTATGCCTTGTCCACAAGTAGGGCACAATCTCAAAAGCTGACAAGTATTTTTCTGCTGTTGTTGGTAACAGGTAGGACTGACAAAAGTGCGCTGACAAACAGGGCAATGCACTCTTTCTTTTCCTTTGTCCAGACAAGGTTGAGAGGCCAAACATCCCTCACATTTCGATCCACAATGTTTGTGTTGTTCTCGATTGTTATAACCATAATCACATTTTTCACAGTAGTAACTGTATCCCAGGAATCCAGTGATACTGGTAATGGTATCAAAATGACCATCGTGATGATAGACGTGAATGTATTTTCCGTCTTTGAAATGGTGGCCTCGAAACAAAAGAGGTCCACGCACTTCTTGAGGGTGTACTTTCAAGGTGTAACGTGGAGCCAAGACGTCTTGCAATTTTTACATTTCTGGAATGCCGCAAGGGCTGTCTCTGGATATCCCCGCTTGCTGTAACAGGAGTTCTGCTTCACTTCGTTGTTTGGCTCGGTCGGATTGTCGAATAGTTTTCCAGGCTCTTTTCCATTCTACCGTATCGTTCTTGTTGGCATACGTTCGTCCCACGACGACAGCACGGGCTAAACACATCTGGTCTTGAGGATTGTTAATTCGGACGAGGCTTAGTTTGGTGTTGCGAAGGTTGTTGACCAATAATACTTTTTTGCGTCCGGTCCCCTGGGGAAGAGACACGTGGGTCATGAACAGTGTGGCTTTTCCATCGGTGATGTGAAACTTGTCGTTGGATTGTTGCACATGTTGAATTTTGTCAATGACTTTGGAAGGTGTTAATTGTGATGGGTTAGTAAACTCGATCCAAACGGGAGACTTTAAATTATCGTGATGAATGGAAAGTCTCAAGCGATCGTCTTCTTTGGCTTGACATTGCTGTTTCAATGCAGTTAACACAGAATCCCACACCTCGGTAATGAACCCTTCTGTATTCTCCAAAGGTACATTGGACTTGAAATCTTTAAACTTTACGGCATACGTGTAAGCCGTTGTTCTAAATTTTCGAGAGGAACGCTTTTCCGTCTCTCGAATGTGATAGTAATTTTCAGGGTTTACTAAGGGTGGTGAACTTTGCTTGGACGTCGATTGCCTGGGTGTAGATTCGGGCTCACTCATGTCATCTTCAAAATCACCGGCATGAATTTGAGCCAAGACTTCAGCTACTGTGCTAGGCGATACATTACGTTTCTGTCTCTTACTGTTTTCTCCTTTCTCCACAACATGATGCGGTCTTTTCATCTTGTCTGCAAAAAGTCAAATGACTACCTTTTAAAGACCATAACCCCTATATATTCATGACCGATCCGTTCATATATAAAGGGTTAGTGTCTAACCTTTCAGTATTCATTTCACTCTCACATTGACCAGAACGATGAAAGAACCTACAGAAGTGGAACTTCTCATCAGAGCTTTACGTGGGGTTATACGAAAGTTTTCGTCAGACCAGCCGACGGCCTACTCTCCTTCCTATCGAGATAAAAGTCAAGATACTTGCTATATCTGTAAGAAGAAAGGACATTGGGCTACAGAATGTTCAGATCGTGACAAAAATAAAAAAGGTACCAATAGAGACAAAAGTCAAGATACCTGTTATTATTGTAAAGAGAAAGGACATTGGTCTCCAAACTGCCCTAAGAAACAACAGGAGCAGGAGGAGGAGGAGGAGGAGGAGAGAAATTCTGAACAGGAGGAGGAAGAGGTACCCTCCCCCAAGGAAGAACCCCGACACGTTCACAAAGACAAGAAAAGAAGACGAAACGAAACTGACGAAGAAAAAGAAAAAGCTGTGACAGTAAAGAAAATGAAAAAACAGAAAGAGTGAAACAGAAGAAACCTATGAACTTTTTAAAAATGGTATTGTGTTATGTTATGTTATGATATTGAATTGTAACGTTTGTACTAGAATACACCAGAGAGAAAAAAACGTAAGTGTCTCATGGTTTTGATTTGATAGAATAAGAACCTACACTCACACATTCCTTCACTCACACGTACATCATGGGTTTAAAAAAAATAATAAAAAGGACTTTTGAGTTTTCATTGAATTAGGCAATTGAAATAGTATTTCTTTTCGAAATAATTGGAGTGGCCCTGAAAAGGACCGTTGGTGCTTTGTGTGTTTAAAACAAAACAAACTCAGAAACGGGACGAAATCCTCTTGAGCTGTCTTAAGCCTTTGCCACGGCCAAGGCCTACTTCGGGACTGGTGGTTCCTGTCAATGATTTGGTAGAAATCACTAACGGTGGTATGGCAGACGCAGTCACAGAGAGATCGGGTTGTTTAGCTCGAGAAGGTCTTTTTCTCTTCGGTCGTGATAAAGAAGTCTGATACATTTGTTTCAGACTCCTTAACTCAGCTAAAATATCTAAAAGTACCGTCGTGACCGTTTGATTTTCACTATTTTCTTTCTGTCCTTGGTCTTCTTTCTTCTCTGTTGCTGCTACTGTTTCTTCCTGGTGTTTCCTTCTTTCTTCTTCTTCCTGCTGTTGAATAAGAAAAGCTTGTTCTTCTACTTTCTGTTGTTGTAAAAATCGCTCCAAGTCTTCTTTTTGTCTCTGCTTAAAATCATTGACGTGTAAATAAGAAGAAGCAGAAGGTAAACAAGGTTCCGGAATAAATTCTTGCGATGTTAAAAAATACACAATATCCCAGTTAAAATCAACTTCTTCTGGATGTAGATTTGTCATGACTTTAGTAGTCACTGCTGGCCCATGACTTGCTGTCTCTACTCCTGTCTCACCCCAATTCATCGTCTTCTTAGTGTCCGCCATGATTGACAACTCTGTCGTATCGATTGACTGCGCACAGGCGCTAGTACCTCTATATAGAAAAGGGGACGTCACAGACTGCTCTCTTCCGATTGGATGACTGTGACTGACTTTTGTAACGCGTGTTTGGATTGGTGGATAAACTCAATCCGTTTCGATCCGCTCTTCCCCTATAAATAACCGCAGTACACGGCATTCGCTTCACCTGTTTCTCATCACAAGATGTGGACTAATGTTGAATCTTCTACCCTTGTGTCTACCATGCTGTTTCGGACTGACATACCCATGTATGTCAGATCATCATGGAGTGTCATTCATTTGACGGAGACAGCCTTTTTGGAAGAGAAGGGTATACGTAGAAAGACAAGGTTGCTTAAAGAGAGTTCTCTTCTATGGACCCACAGTGAGGAGAAGTTTAAGGAAGAGAAGAAGATCTGTGAGATGTCCTCTGTGTTAACAAGATACTGTTAACATTACACATAACGGCCCTTTTCAGGGCCACTCATAGGTCTCGAAAAGATATTAGCTTTCATTGCCACCCTTTTTTTCCCTTGTCGCTTTACAGTATCCTCTACATATACAAATCATATTTCCCATGTTCCATTTCCCTTGAGGCTAGATAGGCCCAAATAGTTCCCCATGTTCAATTTCCCTTGAGGCTAGATAGGCCCACCATGTTAAATTTCCCTTGAGGCTAAATAGGCCCAAATAGTTCCCCATGTTAAATTTCCCTTGAGGCTAGATAGGCCCACCATGTTAAATTCCCCTTGAGGCTAGATTAGCCCAATCTGTTTTTGACTGGATTTTCCATTGAGGCTAGAGTGTCCCCTATTACTACTTATATATATATATATATATATATATATATATATATATATATATATATATATATATATATATATATATATATATATATATATATATATATATAAAGAATACAAATCATATGGCATATAACAGTCCTTTCAAATGCACTGGATCCAGCAAGGGATCACGTGTGTCAGGGATTGAATAAGATAAATGCAATAAACTGACAAGCAACAGTGCAAAAACTAGTATCACTCTAGCCTGAGCGCTTTCGACTCTCAATGAGTCTTTATCAAAGGCAAATACAGTACATAGACAAGACATACAATTAAAATACAAAAACCGTGTTTACAGAACTTTACATGCCTGTTTCTACAGGAATGAAGCCTTGAAATTTATTATGTTACAACAAGTTGTTGACGCTGTAAAATGTGAAATCGATGAGCCAAAGCGACACATATGTTTTTGTATGTACATTTATGTACGCTCAAATTATATCCCGGATATTTTATATTAGTAGTTAGAGGCTGTTAAGCAAATTTAGAGAATTATTTAAAAGAAAATGTGTCAGCTGTAAAAGATAATGAAATTTGTGCATGGCTGTCTTTTTCTAGTCTTCTTGGTTTAAACCGCTTGGTTTTAATGTTCCAGGACGTCGTATCCAGTAAGATTCCTTTTCTTTATTGGTTTCGGAACTCCAGTTGTGGTTGTGAGCAATTGCAATAAGTGTTATATCACTGAAGGTGTGGTCAGGGGAAGAGAAGTGTTCTGCGACCGGACTTCTGTATAGCTTCTTTGTTATCCAATCAGATCTATGAAGGTTAATCCTTTTGTGTAGCCTCTCAGTTTCTCCGACATACTGCAGGCTACAGATCTTACATGTGATGAGATAAATTACATTCTCTGTTTTGCACGTTTTGTTTGGACCATGTATGTTTAGTTTTTCTCTCGTCACTGTGCTAGAAAAAGTCCTGGTTTCTATCATGTGTTGACAGGTTTTGCACGTTTTATCGCGACAGGGGCCAGATTGACTAAGGTGGTCTTGATTAGTGATTGGCGCTAGCTTCACCCTGACTAGGATGTCCTTGAGGCTTTTTGGTCTCCGGTAGGCTACTACAGGTTTGTTTGGGAGGTTTAACTTTAGTGCATCCGATGATTCTACGATGGGCCAGTGTTTCCCAATAATTTTACCTATTTTGGGGTTGTCTGGATGGTAGGTCAGGATAAATGGTATCCTCAACCAATACAGAAAACGTTTAAAACATTACGCAATGAAACTAATGCCTTACTTCGTCTAAAGCATCATATATATATATATATATATATATATATATATATATATATATATATATATATATATATATATATATATATATATATATATATATATATATATATATATATATATATATATATATATATATATATATATATATGAATAAGGGCTATTTTAAGACTTTGTGATAGATAAACATGAACTCCCGAAATGGTACAAAATAATTTTCAATACTATAATCAATACTTGCGGTATATTAAACGCAATATATAATTTGGTATCAAATCTACGTTAAAAGAGTTAGAAAGTTTAATGTGATGCTATGCAACGTTACATGGTTTATCGTTTTCTCAGCCTGAATATGGTTTTGATGATGACAGTTATATAAACCATTGTAGTTTTTTTAATTTAAGTTATATAATTTGAGCTGGACTTAGTGTGCTTCAATTGTCCTAACTCACGTGATATGGTAGACAGCGACAAAATCCTAAATACAAGCCAAACATGTTAAGGAACCGTGACGACCCTATCTTTGTATGCAAGACATTTAGTAAGAAAAAATATAAACATATACTGAATCAACAGTTCTTACATTTGTTGTATAAACCGACAATAATATCGTGCCAAAACGTCTTTTTTATACTTGTTTAGCATTATTGAATACATTTAGTTTTCTTGTATTTATTTTCTGGCTTATTGAAGTTAACTTGTTCAATTGATGTACGGAACTGGCTCTTAATTCCGACAAAATTGTTACTTAACGTGAAAAGTGTGGTGTATCTAATAGCATTTGGTCATGCGATCTTCTGTTTGCAATTCATTTAACTCATCCACGTCTAGACATTTTGTATTGATTTCAGTAGTAGCTGAGGCAACATCATAAGGCAAATGCTTGAATAGTTTATCCGACGTATATTCAGAAGTGTTATTGCCTTTAATTTCATCCAGGTTTAAAACGTCTTTACAGTTTTTACCATAATTCACATTATAGGTGATACTTTCCAGTGTTGATTGTATTAACATGTTCCATCGTTTGACTATAGACACTTTTAAGACCACGTAACATATGCAAATTTCACACGTATTCTAGTTTGCAATCATCTTTACCGAAAATAAAAATAAGTTAAATCGTGTTCTTAGCATACTCTTTCAGTTTATTGCCATATGGAATATATAACTGAGGTACAAAATTATCACAATATTCCTTTTTATCTCGTCATATTTTAATGAATAATTGTCATTCAAATTTCGCGCGTCGCTGATATTCTGTTTCTTTCTCCTGATACATTTGTTGAGATATTTTGAATATTGAACAGAAGACAAAAGAAATATCGAGCATGCGTATAAAGTTCGTTAACTGACAACGCCAACAACAATAGTAACACGAACAAGAACCAAAACAAAAATTAGTTTACGATAGTATTTTAATAACAACATCTAAAACGATAATGAAATACTGAGATAAATACTAATATAATACAGGGTATATTTTAAATTAGATGAAGTACTTCGTTACAGACACTTCGCAGTATCCAGTCCTGAACACTACGTATTCTGGTTTCTAGATGAAAATAAACATAGTTGAATAGAGATGTTAATGAATATGGAGTTTTTAAGAAAGTGACATATCGCAGCGTTATGAATTTACTCTACTCGTAATGAATAACATATAAACCATGTTTTTGATCATTCTCTCCGTTTTTCTTTCCTGAATCTTCTATTGTTAAGATAGATTTTTTAGTAAATTTAATAACATTGTCATTTTCTTTAAATTGTATTAAAGTAATGTTTTATTCATTTATATTAAAGTAAGTTTCTAAAATATATTAGATTAATTTCATTTATTTCTGAAACACAACTATATATGTTAACAGAATGAAAATAGTTGCTGTACAAGCGAAAAAAGGCAATGTATATAGCCGCACTACATGAAACCAGTAAAGATAATTTAAAGCGTTGCCAAAGTACAATATGTGTGGAACTGTATTACAGAAGAACATTATACATGCCATATCGCTGATTTAGCTGGAGACTATTAGATTATATCAGTACAAACATATATTCTGTAACCCAGACATTGACGAATACATGCCATATCGCTGATTTAGCTACAAACACATATATTATATCAGTAAAAACATATATTCTGTGACCCAGACATTAGCGAATTACCAATTCGGTTAATAAAAGTGGAATAACCTTTCACTAAAGAACTTCTGTTAGTGACGTAAAACAAAATGGTTCATATCTAATGATGAACAGACGTCGCTGCTTGCTTAGCATATTAAGGGATTACCATATTTGGTCATGACTTGCACCAAATGAGTATAAGTAAGGGGCGTATATTGTCTAGGTCAGTCCCTTAAACTTAGAAGCTAGCGGTATGTTCGTTGTTTTCATTATAGGTAAGAACTGTACATGTCGTAACTTCTTTTAGAAATAATATTTTTAATGTTTGAGATTTTAAAGGTAAAATTGATATGTTTGCAACATTGATACTGAATTCTTTTATTTATAATATATTGTAATAGAATGTTTAATGTTTTAAAGAATTCATAAAAATTACATAAATATGTTATGAAAAAAAAGTTTGTTGTCATCACTTGTTATGAATGTTTTTGTTATGTATGTTGTGATTAGCATAATTGGATGTAAGCGTGCTCTCATTCTACCACAGGCAAGCAAGAATGTATATGCAATGTTTGCATGCATGAGTGCTATACTGATGCATATATAAAACATTTATGACATTTGTCATATCAGAGCTTTTGCCTTGTAAAGATTTCGATTTATTTGGTTGGGGTGGGGTGCTCCCAATATTATTTAAATTATTACATAAGACCCACCTTGGATCTTTTTTGTCAGAAATTAAAGCAATGATAGAGAGATGCAAAGCTCAGATCCCCCAGTCAGCGATGCCGACAGTTAAATTCATGAATATACCATTTGTGAAATTGAAATAACAATTTAATATAATTCAAAAACAGTCATCACTTAAACAATAACTCAACTAAAACCCGATCATTCGTCTTTAACTCGACCCGACTTAGTGTGATTGATATTCATGATGTCTGGTATTCCTACTCCTTTTCTTGATCCTTCCCTGGACAGGTAATCCATTTCCCTCCAGGCCGTCTAACTTCTGCCTCCGTTCTTCCTTTTACTTTGTCTCCCAGAGACTCGGACCAACTGCACTACAGTATTTTCCTTTGTCTTTTACAGTTGTTCTGGTCCCTATAAGATTTCTGTATTAACACACAAAGACATTAGCATAGCATCTTCCCCTAGCTGTGCAACTCACACCAAACAACAATATTATCAGATAAGCCTTTACCTTCTTTGGTCACGATTTCATGCACATCGTAATATCCATTCTCTCTGTGTACACGGTATATATATATATATATATATATATATATATATATATATATATATATATATATATATATATATATATATATATATATATATATTCACATTCTATTTATCCAGAATAATATAATATACCCAAAGGCATTGCTGTACATTGCACTTCTACAAAGTGTTAACCAATATTCACATATCCATGCGCTGATATATCCTTACACATGATACTTCTACAAAATATACACAACTAAGCAAACCCCTATTATCTAATGTTTCATACTGCAAGCATTATACAAAGTTTATCTTTCAATTCAACATTTGCAAACCTATCATATCAAATGAATAAATGCTCGAGGTTACTACGAATTAACCCAATAGTGAATTACAACATTCATTTTTTACATAAACATTGCTCATATCTCAAAATACGCATGTAGATCAAACATTACGAATGAATCAACCTACAAATGGTGATTATGCGTACTAAATTATTCATAATTCATAATTAAGTACAATTACTTCACCGTAATATTTCACAATGTTACGCTCCTTTTAATTCCCAGAATAACAAGTTTCTCCACAATTTCGAATGACGTCGGAGTAGCTTATCTTCCCTTATAATATCCGCAAGCTGGGTTAGCGACTACGGACGTTTAGATCTTAAGATAATATATTTAAGCTTGCGATTATAATGCTCAACGCCGAGTGGATGTCCATTCACATACTTATCAGATACATCCCCCTCCCACTAATCTGTCAAAGGTGGATGTACGACACCCACTTGATGTTACTTTGATTCGAACACAGAATATGCATCCCATTCCTGTGAACCATATTATGGTAATATTACGTAACTGTCTTGCCCGAAATAAGAATTGTCACGAATTGTATGCCCATGCCAAATAATTGGCTTTACACCTCATTGTTCGCCGATGTGACCTTCGTATATATTTACGACGCTAAATTATGATCATCAGGGTCTAATATATTCATGTTGAAATCTGGTTAATCCTTACAAAGGGAAATGCCGCAATTCCTTTTTCAGTTATTCATTATATCATTAATATAAAAGTGGCGTACGTCTTTCCACATTCTACAAAAATCATGTTTACATGCTTAAATGAACAAATATGTTAACATGTCAATTTGAAATTTAATGACATTTGACCTAGTGTATTTGGAGTTAAAATGATTGGAAATTACAATTTATAAAGTAAAATGATATGTTCTGTAAGTTTATATTTTTAATGTATCATCATTAATTTCATTGTCATTGAATGTTAAACGAATACATTTCGCGGTACATTTCGCCTATTGTAACCACTGCAATCATATCAGCTTACATGATACGTATCAAAACCTGACGTGATATTACAGAGTCTAATTTGTTATGCCACATTGAAAAGATCATAGGTAAAGAAGCTGTGTGCACTGAAATGAATACACTTGAGTTACTCTGTAATATTGTAATCATTGCTCTTTCATCCCATCCACTTTGGAGACTTATATGATACATAATAAAAACCAATTCCAGTTCCACAGTCGTATACACAATATATGTATACAAAGCAAGCTAGAGGCGATCATCGAGCCATTAAAACCTTGCTATATATGCTGAAATGGTGCCTTACACACTGAATAATTTACAGATGCTATATTTATATCATCTTCTTTCTTATACAAATACTTAAACAGTCTTCTGGGAATATATACATTAACTACGCATTATTTCAAAACATATATCAAGTTGTATATGTCTCATGATTGACTGTCATTCAAATTGTATTACCGTGTATAATTTATGATCGTTAACTTTACTCACTATACGTAATATGACCTTTTTAATCTAAATATCTATAATTCACGAATATAGGTTACAAAACAGAGAAGAAAACTGTAGGCTTTTGTATTTTTAATTTCATTTTTTTACATTATCTTGTATTAAAAATCAATTAAATATTTCATATGAATATTTAGTTTGCTGATAGATGTAGGTAATTGCATATAGGCATATGTAAATGAGAACACTAGTATTGCATATCCATGTGTGTTCTTGTAGACGCTAACATAACTGTTTAGCTGTGTATTTTATCTTTTCTGAAGACTGGAAAGGAATGCACCGAATTGGCTCACGTCTTCAGTATAAACTGTTAAAGAGCATTTTTCTAGATTTGTGTCTCTTAATTACCACATGATTTCTGCTATAATTCCATCACTTAAGTAACTCTCAGACTCTTTATGGTTTAGATAGAAAGATATGAGATTCGCATTTTCTTTCTGTAAAATTCCATCTCGAACATAAATTCATTGGCAAAGATAATAACAATTTTAGTAATTAAAACGAACTATTTCAAAAGATATACACACTACTATATTTATGTAATCAAATATATCAGATTGATTTAGTAATATGAACATGTAGATAGCCTATTAAATTATATTCAGCATTATCCTTCCACTTGTTTAAGTGTTGAAAATCGCCTCATTTTCTCATCACGTGTCTGAATAGCTTGTTTATTATGAATTTATGTATCTACAGTAAATTGCTTTCATCAAACACAGTTTATGGTAATCACAACAGCAGAGTAGCGTTAAAATGCATAATACTAATGTATACATCTCAACTTATATTTTAGGGTTAAATGCGAACTGGTTAGACGGATACAAACTCTACGGACAGTTGGGAAATCGTGGATATGAAGAAATTGCCATACCATCTTATCAATTGGGGATTATAAACATAACTCTGCCACAAGTCAAAATATTCTCTGAAATCAAGGTCGAACTCAATGTGAGAGACTTCAGAGGGATATGTTTGTGTGAAGTACAGGTTTTTGCTGGTAAGGCAAATACAAACCTCTTTTCGCAGATAATTGCGTTGCACATATAAAACTATTCAAGGTTCTGTTTCTTATTTTCTCCTTCTTGTGTACCCTTTATATATGGTGTGTGGAAGACAAATATTTAAGTTGCAAATTTTAGCAAGTTATCGGAATATCTCTATTGGAATAGCCTGATTAACGTAATAACATATTTCTGCTGACCATACTCTACGTACCCAAGAGCTTAATGTCTACACTTAGAAAACCATACACACTCGTGATTATTACATATTCTCTAATATGTGTTTATTTTGAAATATTGACTGCTATCGAAGATAATAATCGTTATAACTATCTGTATTGAAATATGCTGAAATTGGAGTTTCATAATTTTATTGCCGATTCACGTTGGTAGCCAGCTCATCATGCATTGTCAGGTTCCTTCTAGAAGAAGATACATATTTGCAAATGGTTCAGAAGGACAACCATTGACAAAGTGGCATTTTCTGTGCCTTAGCCATGTTATTCCAACAAGCTGTAAAATACAGTTTATATTCAACCCGTATATCTTATCTCGTTCACTCTATTTATCCTCGTTAAAATAATTAGCATTCTTATCTTAATGGGTAATGTTAAAATGAAATCAGTCCATTAATAGTTATGGTTGTCCTTTTAATCCTGATATATCTAGTTGGAAGCTGTTTAGACATATATACTCTTTGCATCCTTTGTAATATCTTTAGTTTGTCGTACTGTTCTGTATGCTTAAACACTTTTCGATAGCCAGAGAAACATGTGATGGACGAACTTATTGCAATGATACTACGTTTAAGTTTGACATTCATTTCCAATAACCATTGCGAACAATACACAAATCTTGAATGAGCTAAATCCTCTTCTCAAACTAATTTGGTAATTCTTCAAAGTCAAACCAGTAATCTCCGTGATGATCCCGATATGCATGTGTACAGTTAGCTGCAACATGTTTTTACTACGTGTACATTGATACGTTATATATATATATATATATATATATATATATATATATATATATATATATATATATATATATATATATACATACATATATACGGGAGAGAGATAGAGAGACAGAATAAAAGAGAATACACTGTTTTCGAGGTACAATATCCCAAAGTAGTCGATAGTGGGTCGACTAAATGTGCGCTAAAACCCATATTAGGTTTTTTCTCAAGGAATGATGTGTCCAAGCCCTTGCGGACAATCAGACGCATTTCACGATGGAGTAATCCATCAATGCAGTCCTTAAATATTCTTGAGAGATACGTAATTGGTAGATAATATTAAATTGCGAAGAAACAAACTGTGGAGTAAAATTGTAAGAGGCAACATAGGAAAATATGCAATTCTTTGAGCGAGTTATATTTTTCCAGACTGCAACTTTAACGGCATTTCCGTGCACAATTAACTATTCATGGAAACGTGAACTTTCATCATGTTTTTGCTTAAATAAAAATGCCTGGAAATATCAATATCATAAACAAGATTAAAAAATGTATGGTTCAGTTGGCCATGTAAAACACATATATATTTGTTATATATCCTGTTCTAAAATGAATATGATAATATGTTTTATACTACATACTTACCAATGCAATTTCCAAGTTGTCCATTCCATATATTTTCTTCCGTACATTGAACTAAATTTGATCCATTGAATATGTATCCTTTAACACAATTGATTATTACTGAAGATCCGAAAGACACATACCCTGCGATACCAGGGATGAATTGCTGGCTACTGTTGTTTCGGATACTAGGAGTGTTTCCATTTCTCATATTCAATTTTGTAACTCTAATACTTTCAAACTGTTCCGTGTGTCTCTAATAAACTCGGTACACTTATTACACTCTTACAAACTGTTTTCTATCCTTCGCTATTGTTTACTTTTAAAATGTTTGATATGTATCATTTATATGGCTTTCATCCAACATTTCCTCATTTGTTTATCAACGAACAATGCACGCCTTAATATATGTGTATCATCAAGTTGGCATTCACCCAATATTTCTTCATTCGTTTATCAACGAACAATGCAAACCGTAATATATGCATTCAACTGTATGCAATAAATATAAACGTCATCTATTCACGTTTTTATGTCTCAATACATTTAGTACATTCAATTGCACATCAGGCAGACTTTGCAGTGTCGCATCATCATTTTCAGGTGCATATAGCACACGCAATGCTAAGCATTATTTCGTTTATAACTAGCAGAATGTGTCTAAAATAAGTGCATCCTTGCTGAATAATGTAGGATACACTTATAATCTCATTTCAGTCAATTTCTGTTTAAGTTAATCTCTGATGAACGAGACCGTGTTGGATATATCGGTAAATGCCACATGTCCCATGTAGTCACACTCCCAAGTCCTCTTACATCTGGCTGGCTGATTTATATTTGACCCTTAAAACATTATGCTTTTCCAGATACGAGGGTCGGTTAACACCATTATGAGCAGATGTTCATCTAAAAGTGGGACCAAATACATATCGATCCTTTGTTAGGTCGTCCAACATCTCGTCAGTATATTCTGAAACCATATCACCGCAGTTATATTGCATGCCTTATAAAACAGTGATGAAATCAAATCTTAGTGAAATACGCAAAAGACGGTTGCGTATCCGCTTGGATAAAAACTTAAACTGTAGCACATGTCCTGCAACTAATGCCGTTGATAATTGAACTGTACGACAAAAACATTCGTATTTTGTATATAGTAAAGTATTAGTCATGGTCAATAAATCGAAATAGGGATTGAGATTATTTTCTATCAGCATTTACATTACAGTACTTTTTATTTCAATGTATTAAGTGTCTTAATGTTTTGCTGCATTGGGCTGTGGGAGCCATCTTTGGGTTATCGATACGGGAACATTCACAACTGGTTCAATATGATACCACAATTGAGTTTGATTCTTTGTTTGATTTGTTCCAGTTGGCATTATGTGAGATTGATTCTTTGTTTGAATTGTTCCAGTTGGCATTATGTGAGACCAACCTTCAACTTGAAATAGGATTGTATTATTCTAAATACGTTAAACGTTCAATTATGAATTTGATAGCATTATATGATTTGTTCACAGGTTACCCTCATTCAGCCATCAGCACACTCTAGCAAATGCGTATTGCCAGAAACAATAACATCATATAATTTGTAATTATTACTACCGGCGTTATTGACACGTGCATGAAAATACATATCGATGATGGATTTCCTGAGTATCTCGAGCTATTCTGTGAAACGTAATAAATCGATACAGTGTCATGAAGTCATTTTATGACACTGCGGATCCACGTAAATGTTTTGATACCTGTCCATGTATGACCATGAATTTTTATATCCAGGGGCAGTATTATTAGCATCAGCGTAGTAAAACTGGATTCATTCCAAAGATCTCGATGACCGTTTAACCCTAGATAGACCTTATTCACTGGATGATTGTGCATCAGTGGTGCTTGAGAGAAAGGTCAGATTTGATGTGGTTCCTGACTATAAAATTAAAACAAAACGATACAATACGCGATTTGGAGCTCTGTAAAGGGGAAACACAGAGATCCACACTGTATGTACATCTAATACAACCGTACCATCAGAACAACTGCATCGCGCCGAATGGCATCGTTTAAGTTGTTTATTTACGAAACAAGGTGACCACAGATTGGTTCTAAATTTCACCCTGCGACCATCTCCGCCAGACCCGAATATGAGAGTGACAGTAATCATATATGTAACTCGAAAAGACAACCTAAATAAACCTTGGTAAGGTGAATGCAACTAAAGAAAAGAAAACCTGATTGTATTCAAAGATTTTTCACATAACACATTAACTAATTGCGAGAGACCAGGGAAATAGGTAGGGTTTCGTTAACGAATTAATAGGAAACGTACTCAATTAACCGGAACAAATTAGTAAAATATCCTCAGGCAGATGTTCTAGACTATCTGGTGTGACATACATACATACATACATACATACATACATACATACATACATACATACATACATACATACATACATACATACATACATACATACATACATACATACATACATACATACATACATACATCGAATACACACGTACATATTTACATACATGCTAACCTACCTACCTACCTATCTACCTCCCTCTCTACCTACCCACCTACCTACCTACCTATCTACGTACGTACGTACCTACCAACCTACATACCTCATACACTTCTAGCTACCTAACTACGTACCTAGGTACCTTCCTACCTACTTACCTACATACCTACCTACCTACATGCATACATTCATACATACATACATACATACATACATACATACATACATACATACATACATACATACATACATACATACATACACTCACACACTCACACACATACACACATACATACATACATACATACATACATACATACATACATACATACATACATACATACATACATACACCTACCTGGGCCCCGAGTGGCTGAGTGATCTAGTGCGTTTTCTGTTACGGATCACTGCCATCTCACCTCTGTCTGCGTGGGTTCGAGTCTAAGATTCGTCTAATGCAGTTATGTGAGAAAGCTTCCAGTAGCGTCTCGTGGGTCGATGGTTCTTTCTGGGGGTTTCCCGGGTTCTTTCTCCACCAATAATACTGGCCGCCATGTATATCCAATCGTGTGCTAAAAATGGCGTTAAACCCTAATACAACAATACACCTACATATCTATGTAATGATGACTTTGTATAGTACCTAATATTTACAAGCTCTAAGCCCTTTACAACATCTATTATAATATGTCATAAGAGGAGCGTAAACATCTATCTGGATTGTACATATGGGTGAGGCCAGAAAGGTTTGTCGGAATGGAGTTTGTCAGTGAAACGTATCACAGACAATACATTTTGTGTTTGATTCTGGCTCAAATGGATTGCCAGTGTCGGGTACAGAATAGCGTGGAGGTGTGCTCTGATTGTGTTACCGAATGGGTGATCCGAGCAGATGTGATTTGAACGTTGTGATGTTCATTGTGACGAACTAGACAGAATTAAGTTCCAATAGTCCAGTCTTATACGCACACAGAAATGTTTTAATGGCATCAACGGAAAGATATTTGCAAATGAAGCTGTTGCGTCTCAGCTCAAGATATGCACCCTTGCATATGTTCATGAAATGTTGGTGCAATGTGAGATTACTGTCCAGAGTAAAACCTAGGTTTCGCAATCACTGTGTGAATATGATGTTGATGTTGCTTATATATATTGCTTCATGTAAAGTATGTGACTGATAAACCATTTGTGTTGTGATCAAAATGGCCTCATATTTATCATTATTCATCTGCAGCTTGTTAAATTTGAACCATGATTTCACATCCTAAATGTACCTCTCTACTCTTTGGATTGTAGCTTCATCCTCAGTTGGGTGGGTAGACTTGAATATGTGGGTGTCATCAACATACATTTGGCGAGACACTGGGTGATTTGCTAACAGGTTCACATGTTCGTAAGGCCTACTGGACAGAAAGTAGTCGGAAGTTGTGTACATTTGTTGCTTGACATTAGTTTGTAAGTTATCTCGAACAGCACTTTGCAAAGCCCCTCCGTCGTATGTCGGTCTCATGTATCGTATATATATATATATATATATATATATATATATATATATATATAATGATACATACATAGATGGAAGAATGAATGTTTCCATACATGCATTTATAAGTCCCGCTCTTCAGCGATCCAAATATGCATCCATCCATCGATCCATTCATATATATGAATGCATAGAAGCATACCTGAATTGTTTATTTTCTGTATTCCTTGGTTGCAAAGAGACGTACCGTTATTGTATATAGAAAGTGCAATTAGTTCTCTTCTACTTCATCCCAATATTACATTTTAAAATTTGTAAGTCAACATTATGATCTATATCCACTAACTTATAAATAGTTTTAGTCATAGTAAGAATTCTTGCAGCCAGAATATTGCATAGTTTTACCAAATGCAAATACTAATGGCACCTGGACGTATATTAGGGTGGTTACAACCAATTGTAAGCCAAGTTTCAGTTTAAATTGATAGCGATGTTGTCTGGCTGAATGAAAGAAAAAGATAAAAAAAAATACAGCTAAAGAAATTAATAATAAGAATGTTAATAGTAATGATACTACTACTACTACTACTACTACTACTACAACTACTACTACTACTACTAATAATAATAATAATAATATAATCATATCATAATAATAATAATGCTAATAATAACAATAATAATAATAATAATAATAGTAATAACAATGATACCAGCAATTATCATATGTATTATTATTTTTTTATTTATATTATTATTCATATTATTATTCATATTATTATTATTATTATTATTATTATTATTATTATTATTATTATTATTATTATTATTATTATTGCTATTATTATTATTATTTGTCTAGGTTGCAAAATTGGTAAAAAACGTACGACTTGTTTGCTAGACTCACTTGTAGACTCTTGGTGCTCCGATACCGCAAACAAGAGGTATACCTTATAGCAAAATCAACGAAAACGTCCACTTCAGTACTACCTTCTCGTGTGACATGAATGCTATCTACAAGGTGTTGCCTTCTAAGATGTCTAGACTGTCAACGCAGCGTATAATATATATACTACAATGAAAAATGATTTTGACTTCACGTTCTCCGATTTGCATCCAAATTAATCTTATTAGCCTCAAGTTGGATTTATAGTTGCACTAGCTGTGATTCATCTAGCGTTTGTTCTTTGGTTTTGATAACATTCTATATCTAATTAGATGTCTTTAATTTTGGTGGCATTACTTCCAAGCGCATCATGGCAAATTTTCATTACCCTGTTGATAACCAGTCCCGCAATATCACACAATGCGGTTCCTACACCGCCTCATTTTGAACGCAAGGTTTCTATGCCAAACACGTTGCCATTGATATAAATTCACGTGACTGCAGGTCAGCCTGTTTGTTCATTTTGTCGTTTGTGCCTAGGCTCGAGACTATCTGATGCAACCGATCTGTCTCAAGGCATTTTATTTGGATGGATATATATCCTTTCCTGCACAGCAATGGTATATAGTCTGTCCATTAAATCTCTAATTATATACAGATCATTACTATCCAGTACCCACAGTGGTGCCATTGTCATAATTCGTTCTGATTTGATAATTGATTTAACTTCGCGTCACGTCGTTTATCTCATTCGGAGATATTATTTCTTCGTCCACATGGCGGATTTGAAGCCGGCATTCCATCTCTTGTTTGTCTTGCTCAGCATCGGGAATTTAGGTAAACATATATTCTTTAGGTTTATACAACCAATATAAGTAAGTCACAGCGCATTGGCATCCTTCAGACCAGTCACTTCAAGGTCACACTTCCTTCAACCCTGTTTTGCTAAAGCTTTAGTATGCGTTTATTCAGGAAAGGGCACGTCATCTCCAACATTCTGTTCGCTCGAAAATATATATAAGCTTGTCTGTTTTATCAATTAGTCGTTGTACAATATGCGATGTCAGCATTTGAAAACCTAATAATGTATGTGACAATATTGGAAATATGGAGACTATTTGTTTTCTATCCTATTATATTGATGCAGGGATATGATAAATAATGGCCTCACCATTGCATTTAGAATTCTAGCAAAAATAAGTTATATTATATTTATTATGTGTTGCTATATATGTGCAAGGCCGGGGGGGGTAGTGGTGAACCACTCAGTGACTGATGAGTACGATTGTGTGAAAATGTAAGCGTATATCCCAATCTGGAACATGATTACTTAAACAATGGAGCCATTATTAAATTACGCAACTTAGTAAATCATTCACTTGTTCTAAAGAGTCATACCATTATTTCAAGCCAACCTTACAATTGATATACAATGTTTTCTGTACGTTGTATTTAATATAACTTTAGCAAATTAGCTGGCATAGTTACTAAACTGGAAGAACAACGAGAACAAAAATGGGAATGTTGTTAACACATTTAAGCGTCATTGATATCGTTGCAATAATTATGTCAAATGTGTACTGTTTGTTAAGTAACATATTGGAAAACGTTACAAGTATAATCATATATACGAGTTACGAAAATTAGGTCAGAGGTAAGCAAAACAAAAGCGCCAACAACATAATGCTTGAAACGAAAATGAAATTACAAGATCAAATAATAATCCCTAGGGACGTTATTTAATTATATATAGGGTATTAATCTAAAACATAACAAGTTTCACAATTCATAGTGCAATATATGGCATTCGTAGAAAGTATGACAAGAATATTAGCTTATCATGTTCATGAAACCTTAATTGAAGCTGTTTGAATTAAATTTCTTCGCTGTGCTTTTTTCCAATGGGATATAAACCACACATTTGTTATTAGATCTACATATATCTAACGGAGTTAAGTGGTGAAATTTTTAGAGACTACTGAGTCCAGTTATTTTACAGAATGTAGGGGTATGTCTATATCGGTAAAGTGTTTGCTTAATGAAGCCATTGTTAAATTAAGAAACTGATTAAATCTCTCATTAATTAAGCTAGGTATTGCACATCAGTTATCAATATTACCAGTACTTCTAAACGTACAATTGATGTATACGCTTTTATGTACCTTCTCTCCCATATAACACTGGTGAATTACTCGACGTATTGATTAAACTACAAGAATAAAAATAATAATATGAATGTTTTTCACACTTTCATTTAACACTTTATAGATATTGATGAATGCAGAAGGCGTGACTTTGCGTGCCACAATCACTTAGAGTGCACAAATACTGATGGAATCGTTACATGTCAATGTATAAATGGATATACAGGACTTACATGTGAAACAGGTAAGACTGTCACATATTTAAATTAAATTATCAAGCAGTATTTGAAATTTCAAAACTTCATTTTAAATCAAAAGCATGAAATAGATCAATATATTCCTCCTATAATTATGATATTATATATATATATATATATATATATATATATATATATATATATATATATATATATATATATATATATATATATATATATATATATATATATATATATTAGAATGCATGCATAGAAAAGTTCAACCTTGACTTTGTCGGATTACATTTGAGAGAGTTTTCTTACTACATCCCAAACTCAAGCAATGTTTTGATATTATAGAACTGATATCGTTGCAATATTTATATCAAAGGTGTTATGTTTCGTAAGAAACATTCCAGGAGACGTTACAAAACCAACCATATATACTAAACAACTCTGTTGTGACATCCCAAACTCAAGCAATGTTTTGATATAAGTTAGATTTGATATCGTTGCAATTAGTATAACAAATGTATCTGATCGTGTAAGTAACATTTCAGAAGAACGTTACAAACCAACAATATATACGAAAACACTATGATATCCAGAACGAAATATTCTCTTATCAACAATTTTATGTTTAGAGTGCCATAAGCTACACTCAACGAGGATTACGAAGAACGGAATATTGCACGGAAACTATAATACGTTTTTTCGTAGTTCTGATAAATGTGTCCTTTATGTGGGTTTAGAGAACGTCTCCTCGAATCGTGCATATGAGTCATGAAAATTAGGTCCGAAGCAATCTAAAACAAAAGCGCAAATAACGTATTGATTCAAACGAAAATGAAAGTCAAAGATCAACGTAATCACATGATAATCACTAGGAACGTTAATTAATAATTATACATAGGCTATGAATTTAAAAATAAATGACAAGTTTCATCATTCCTAGTGCAAAATATAGCATTTGTAGAAAGTATGACCATAATATCAGCTAATGAAGAACCTGAAAATATGGTTGAAACTGCTTGAATTAAATTCCTTCGCTGTTATTTTTTTTCTATAGGATATAAGTCGGGCATTTGTTATTAAATCTACAAAATTTAGATGGGGGTTAAGTGGTGCAATCATCAGAAGCTGCTGAGTAATGTTATTTTACAGAATGTAGGTGTATATCTAGTTCTGTAAATGATTACTTAATGAAGGCATTGCTAGACTAAGTAACGGATTAAATCGCTAATAAATTAATCAAAGCATTGCATATAAGTTATCAAAATTAAACGTATTTCTAAACTTAAATTTTAAAATTGATCTATACCGTTTTATGTACGTTCCATCCAATATAACCGTGGTAAATTGCCCGACAAATTGGTTCAATTGCAAGAACAAAAATAATATTGTTATTGTTTTACACAATCTCATGTGACATTTTGCAGATATTGATGAATGCAGAAGGAGTGACTCTGCGTGTCACAATCATGGACAGTGCACAAATACTGATGGAAGCTTTACATGTCAATGTACAAATGGATATACAGGACTTACATGTGAAACAGGTAAGACTGTCACATATTAAAAATAAAATATAAAGCTGTATTCGAAATTTCAAAACTACATTTCAAATCAAAAGCAAATAATATATCGATATATTCCACCTATAATAGTTTGCATCGAACAAATGATGAAATCCATGTATTCTACAATAGTTCAATGAAGCATGGGTGAGAGATCTAATTGATCCTATAATGTTGCTGGTACTGCGATGTCATGATATATATATATATATATATATATATATATATATATATAATGGTTATCCTGATTAGATTTATTGCAATGCATGCATTGAAAAGTTCAACGTAGCTTTTGTCGGTTTATGTTTGAGAGAGTTTTCTTACTACATCCCAAACTCAAGCAATGTTTTGATATAAGTCAGATTTGATATCATTGCAATTAGTATAACTGATGGATACTGGTCGTGTAAGTAACATTTCAGAAGACGTTACAAGACCAACAATATATACAAAAACACTATGATATCCAGAACTCTATCCCATATAACATTGGTAAATTACCAGACATATTGATTCAACTACAAGAACAAACATAATAATATGAATGTTTGTCACAGTTTCATTTAATATTTTACAGATATAGATGAATGCAGAAGGCGTGACTCTACGTGTCACAATCACGGACAGTGCACAAATACTGATGGAAGCTTTACATGTCAATGTACAAATGGATATACAGGACTTACATGTGAAACAGGTAAGACTGTCACATATTAAAATTAAATTATAAAGCTGTATTTGGAATTTCAAAACTGCAATTCAAATCAAAAGCATCAAATAGATATATATATTCCTCCTATAATAGCTTGAATCGAACAAGTGAAAAAATATATGTGTTCAATAATGTTACAATGAAGTATGGGTGAGATATCAAATTGATCTTATCTTGTTGCTGGTACTGCGCTGACATATTTATATATATATATATATATATATATATATATATATATATATATATATATATATATATATATATATATATATATATATATATATATATATGATGTTTAGAGTGCCATAAGCTGAACTCAACGAGAGTTACGAAGATCGGAATATTGCAGGGAAACTATAATAAGTTTCCTCGTAGTTCTGATAAATGTGTCCTTTATGTGGGTTTAGAGAACGTCTCCTCGAATCGTGCATATGAGTCATGAAAATTAGATCCGAGGCAATCTAAAACAAAAGCTCAAATAACGTATTGATTCAAATGAAAATGAAGGTCTAAGATCAACGTAATCAAATGATAATCGCTAGGAACGTTAATTAATAATTATACATAGGCTATGAATTTAAAAACAAATAACAAGTTTCATCATTCCTAGTGCAAAATATAGCATTTATAGAAAGTATGACCATAATATCAGCTAATGAAGAACCTGAAAATATGGTTGAAGCTGCTTGAATTAAATTCCTTCCCCGTGCTATATCTCTTTGAGATTTAAGTCTGATATGTTTTATTAGATCTACACACACACACACTCTCTCACACACACACACACACATACACACACATATATATGTATATATATATATATATATATATATATATATATATATATATATATATATATATATATATATATATATATATATATATATATGTATGTATGTATGTATGTATGTATGTATGTATGTATGTATGTATGTATGTATGTATGGATGTATGTAGGTATGTATGTATGTATGTTTTTATATGTGTGTGTGACTTTGTGAAATTTTCAAAGAGACTTGAATACGGTTATTTTACAGAATGTAGGTGTATGTCACGTTCTGTAAATTGAATACTTAATAAAGCCATTGTGATATTAAGAGACTGATTAAATCACTCATTAAATAAACAAAGTATTGCTTATTATTTATCAAAAATTACCGGTTTTGCTAAACTTAAAAATGATGTATACTGTTGTATGTACGTTGTATCTGTTACGTGCTGAGGCTCGAATAAACAGTAACATAGAAAGAGTGAAAATAACAAGCTTGTAAAACTTGATAAACAATTTATTGAGTACAAATATTTTTTCAGAAAAAAAATAAACTTACGGTTTTAATAATCAATTCCAAATTTAATCCAAACAATTCAAAATATTATCCTTTAGAGAAATTGCAAAAGTCCTGGTAATAAAATGTCCAAGTAATTCTAAGTTCGAATCCCAGCGAAGTATCTAATATGGAAAACGATGCCACTTGACGAAGTCAGTTCTTGTTAATACAATTTATATGAGAGTAATTCTTTTCGAGATAAATAATACAATAATTCCTCTTGACCCAAATAAATTGACATAATTTCCAGTACAAGGTAATTTATTATAACCCAAAAAGACACAACGTAATATTCTAAAATCTCAACTTCTACTTAATAACTCGCTCCAAAGCATAGTTGTTTATATACGTGTTTTTACGTAAACAAGAAAGGGGACACGATCTGCTAGAATCACTCAGAACAATTTTACGTTCAAGAAATCACGTAAACAGCGTATGACCCAACTAAAATAGAAAGATGTTTATACTAAACTCCATTTAGTCCTTGATACCAACCAATAATTTTAAAAGCTTGTTTACAACTCTGAAACCAGGGCAGAAACAAGGTCAACACCTGGTGTTTACTCTGTAAAGTACAGGTCACCCCCTTCAATGAACGAATCTTAAAACTTAAAATGCCAAATTTAAATCTAACAAACAAACAAGGAGAAAAAATATAACTCTGCGTGCCACAATCACGGACAGTGCACAAATACTAATGGAGGCTTTTCATGTCAATGTACAAATGGTTATACGGACATATATATATATATATATATATATATATATATATATCATTCTAATATATATATATATATATGCGTAGAAACGTTCCACCTTTCTTTTGTAGGATTATGCTTGAGATAGTTGTCTTAGTACATCCCAAAAACAAGGAATATCAGTTTGATATAAGTCAGATTTAATATCTTATCAATAGTTATATTAAATGTGTATTGTTCGGTAAGTAATATATCATTAGACGTTACAATACCAATCATATATACGAAAATACTCTGTTCTTATATGCAGAACAAATTATTCTCGTATCAACAATTTTCTGTTTGGAGTGCCAGAGACTACACTCAGCTAGGGTTAAGTAGATCGGAATTTTAAAGGCATATATAAGAATAAGAATAAGAATTCTTTTTTCAGACTTCTCAGTCCATACCTCTAAATTATAATATAGACATAAAAATCTTCAACTATTAACTACGCCAAGCATTATTAATTGTAAATTATATGGTATTAATCTAACACATCACGAATGTACCCATTCCTATATATCATTCATAAAGTTGATATTATAAAGTTGTGCTTACCTTATGCTGGAGCTCTTTTACATCAGCGACAACCAGAATTGGGGACGTTAATGACACTTTCATTTGACATTTTGCAGATATTGATGAATGCAAAATGCCTGACTCTGCGTGTCACAATCACGGACGGTGCACAAATACGGATGGAGGCTTTTCATGTAAATGTGCAAATGGTTATACGGGTTTTACGTGTGAAACGGGTAAGAATATTTCATAGTATGATCATATTAAATAGCTTTAATTGAAGTTTTCAAACTGCTTTTCAAATCAAACTTTTGGAATTGTTACCAAGGTGATCCATCCCCATCATTGCTAGCTGCTTTAAACAAAATACCCCGCTATTTAAATACAGTCTATTTTATGCACTGGATAATGATAAACTAATCCATATCTCTATGACACATGGATTGTCACACTTTGAAGATTAAAATGCAAATCGTACGTTAACTGATTAAAAGAGCTTAAGCCAGAAAATATTTGCAAGTCGCAGTCGTAGATGCCTCTGAGCCGGTACATGTAAAGCGACTAATTCTGCTTTGTAGATTTGTAAATGATTTATATAGCACTGGTAGTTATTTAGGTTTGTAATAAAATATAACAATCACATAATGTATTTTTGCACACAACCTGCAAATAAAATGAAAACAAAAACAAGTATCCACCAGGGATTAATTCACCTCGTAATGTGATGTTACAATATACAATGGTACAATGTTGAATAAACCTCACCTATTATGCTGGTACCAAACATACAATTAGATCCACGAACATTAATGATTAATGAATATACATGCAGTTTGTAATTTCAATATCGTTGCTATCAGAGGACAACTAATAGCGGCCTGCAACGCTAATGTCATGCTGTCTACCACATAGCTCCTCGATCATATTTCTATAAACCTTGCTAACACACTAATCATGATTCTCGTATCTTCGTGAGTTTATATCAAGGTCAGATGTCTCCTTGATAGAAGGTGTTAAGTACCCCATAAAATAGAAAACAAATTTGAGATGAGGCATTTTTCAATTCGCTTCGAAAACGTATGCATTGACAATCAGTTAGCAATTATTCCCTCAGCCACCTGACAGTAGTGTTTTCGGTTTGCTTGTGATATCGAAAGCTCTATTAATTCTAATAGACAGCGGTCTGGCTTAATGTGCTTTTTTGTAAGCACAATCAACAAGATCGAACTGTGTTGCAATCCTGTTCCATCACAACTATCAACTTAACGTCTCTATTCCATTTACGCTTCCACTAGGGATTTATATTTCACAGAAATTGAAGGTGATATTATTGCGCGCTGATAAGATAAACACATTCTCCGTCAAAGATGTCAGTATTTACCGGCGGCACTGAAGCTTCGTTTTCAGTATCAGTCTGCAACCCCATGGCTTGTTCTTGGGAGAATTTGTTTAACAAACCTGAAATCTAAACTGTGAAAATCGACGATGGGCAGTATGGCTGAAAATCTCGTCCTTAGTTAATCAATTTATTACGTTTTACCTTATGGTGTCGACGGGGTAAGCATATAACCAAAGCCAGTTGTAAGGCTTTCGTTTGGCAATATCGCTAGCGCTACTCAAGTTTCGTCACAGCGAATTATAATTGATTG
Organism: Unio pictorum; assembly: GCA_030141615.1. NCBI lineage: Eukaryota > Metazoa > Mollusca > Bivalvia > Unionida > Unionidae > Unio > Unio pictorum. The sequence goes on along the minus strand of JARLTB010000360.1, from coordinate 6,636,298 downwards.
ATAAAGGGGAAACCGGCGAGCGGAAAGATTATACAACTGCTGTCGTTCGAATGTGTACAACTGTCAATGTTAAAATGTATTTGTTTGAATCCCATAAGGGAAAACATGAGCATTCATTGATGTGCCCCACTAAAGGTTTAGATTGTTAAGTAAACGGCCTCTGAGGCAAAAGGAGAAGATTACCCATAAAAGCAGGCAAATCAATATGTGACAATGCTTGAACCAGGTAGCCTAACTACTTGCATGTCATCGATCCACGTACGAGTACTAATGTATACTTCCAATACTCACATACTCTGTTATTGATATCAGTATAGTCAGGGGGCAACGAAGCCTAGTTTTCCATATCAGCCAGCAGCCCCGAGAATCGTTTCTGAGACGTGATTTTGAAACCGAGTAAGTTCTGGATGTGAGAGTAAATAATGGCAACAGCGGCTGAAATATCTTAAGTTCTTAATCGAAGTTAGACTCTTGCACCAAATGGTGTCGACATAATAAGCACATAATCAAATATACTGGTAAGACTGTGTGTGAAACGTTTACCATAAGACTATGTCTATATGGATTTAAATTAAAACACACTTTTCATCACATCACCCCCATATTATTTAATGAAAGATAAAACGGCGCATGGAACGGGGATACTAGTGTTGTTTTGTATAAAGTTGCCATTTTATTTTCAATCGTGCGTTGAATCATGTCGATACAAATGCGTCGATGTGTCCTTTGTCAACTACACAGCACTATAAGCGAACTAGGGCGATGAACAGAAAACGCAGACAGAGCAGGTTTAAAAGTAGATATCCACCGTAGATTCACAGCGTGAGTGGTATTCGTTCTTGTAGGAGCACTAATCTTTAATTCGAATTGACCTAGTGCAATGCAGGACATTTAAATATGTTTGATTTTATGACTAAAATACCGGATTCATGAATGCAACTTTCACATAATTTCCGCAAAACTGATTTTCCGTTATAAACATTACGGACATGCTTGTATCACGCAACAATATGTAAAATAATTTGAAGCAGGGTATTATTTCTCCTTCAACAATACTTCATATTTTATCTTATTGAGAGCGGCACAAAATAGTTGAATGTTGATGCTAATAATAATAATAATTATAATAATTATTATAATACTGCTACTAATAATAACAATACTAATAAGGATTTTGAATAACATATAATTTCTAGAAGCTTTACATGCTTTACGTCATTAGGACACTCCTATAAAAAAATGCATATAATGATATTATTACATATATATACAGAAAAACAAACACCATGCAATCAGAAAAAAATAAAACACGCTGAAAACATTTAAGGGAGAAAACATTGTTAGGTCTTTAAGTCTGTTCTTACAGTTGAAAAAGGTGAGTTTATGAGCAATATTGAATGGATAACCAGTGTATTGTACATATCAGTGGGGTGGGGTGTTTTGATCGTGGTTTGTAAATATTCTGAAGATTTGGGAGTAGATATTGAGACGAACCAGGCGTAATTGAATTACAATAGTCCAGTCTTGAAAGTACTAATGAACACACATGTGTTTTAGTGGAATCAACTCAAAATGTATTTGCGAATGTAGATGATGAGTCTTAGCTCAAGATATGCAGTCTTGCTGGTGTTCATGCATGGTGGTGCATTGTGAGATTACTGTCAAGAATGGAAACTCGGTTTCTTACTGATTCAGTAAAATTTAATGTTAGTGTTGCCGATATGTATTATTTGATGTAAAGGGTGCGAATGAGAAAGTATTTGTTTTGTTCTAGGAATGGCCCACGTTTAAACATCATTCGTTTGCAGATTATAACATGTTATCTATGAGTTCACATCCGATACTCTCACACCTTAGGTTTTAGCATCAATGCTAGTGGCTTGTTTTGTATATTTGGGTGCCATCAACATACAATTGGTGAGACAGTTCATGATGACATATGACGTTTAAGAGCTGCTAGGTGAATATAATGAGAAGAACATGTCCAAAATCAGACCTCTATTAAACACGACAAACTGGGCTGGTGTCTAATCCATTTGTGGACACCAGTTGTTATTTATTGACCATGTATGACTTGAATAACAGGCAGGCTGTATCATGAATGAAAAAAGAATGCTAAAGACAATCAAGTAAAGTATCATGGTTTATTGTGTAAAATGCTTCGTACACATCCATGAGGCTGATGACTACTGTTTCTGTTATCCAAAGCAGAGAGAATGTCATTAAATACTTTCAGACGAGCAGTATAATTAATATGGCAAGGGTGATATGCAAACTGTAAATTGCTAAATGAAATGATTTTCTGAATTGAGATGTGATATGAGATCATTTAGAGCAACCCTTTCTAAACATTTCGATATGAATAGGAAATTAAAAGCTGGGTGGTTGTTCTGTAAATCGTTATGGTCGGGTGTTTGTTTCTTCAGCAGAGGCTTTACAATAACAGGTTTAAAATGATGGGAAGTTCCCGGATGAGAGAGGTATTACTAAGATCAGTGAAGGCAATACGGGATTGAAGCACTCAATTAGCAGCGATGCTGGAATTGGATCAAGTTCACATTCCTTTGGTGCACTCTTCGTCGCGATTGTACATACTACACCCACAGGAACAGTTTAAAATTCTGCCAACTGTTGCCACTGAAATTTTGGATCGCAAATATATGGTCATGATTAATCAATTGGAATATTATTGCTAAGCTTATCTCCAATGGGTTGTATATTGTCATGGAAGAAATTTGCAAACAGGTCCTGAAGGTCGACTAGAGAGACGAAGATTGGACGTGGTGTACATTTGTTCCTTGGCATTAGCTTGTTAGTAATCTCAACGAGCTATTTGCAACTGGAACTTTCCGTGATCTTAGTACTTAAGTAGTCTGATTTCACTGAATGGATTATGTTTGGGACGTTTTATTTAGCAGCATCATATATTTGCTGATGAATATTTAGTGTGGATGAAAGTCAAAGCCTCTCAGCTTTACGGAGGCCTATTTTATCAGTGCCAAGGTGGACCATAACACCGATATGCCACGGAGAAAACATTTGAATTGATGAATAGATTATCTGTGCTTTGTGGCTGTGGAATGATTTTCAAGCAATGAACGTTTATAGGTATTGTGTCGCCCTGCTGTAGCAGGTAAGCGATTTGTTAGGATTGCTTGGATGTCGTTCATTAGTTTTGTTATATTTATTATAACGGAGGTTTCTCCAAGTAAGGAATAAAAGGTGGATGATTAGGGACTGATATGTCAAGATGGCATATACTGCATAGTTGATATGATCCAAGTTCTTAAGATACCAAGTGGACCGTATAATATGATCATCGCGTCATTGAAAAATGCAGCTTAAAATGTGACAATTGTTATGGGTGGGTTGGTTAACTGACTCATTGAGGCTGAACACTTTTAGGAAGAAATCTATGAGTGTTGATCTGCATAGGTTTCTAGAACAGTCAAAGTGAAAGTTGAAATCTCCAAGAATAATCAGGTTGCCAGATGTCAAAATTTCTATACTGCAGAAGATTCAGAAATTCATCAAAAAATTATAAAGTCATCTTGTTTTTTCTATTAGGTGGAGGGCGGTAGAGGCATACAAAAATTGACTGCACTTTGTTTCAGTGTGAGTGTGCCTTGGACTAGTTCAAACGATGTGTGGTAGAAATTGAAGGTTGTGGTATGTTTAAGACCGTTGATCATGAAGTTCTTTGTAATGACAGTAATTCCACCTGCGCGAGCGTGGCAGGGGAACGAATTGATGGAATAACCGGTGGGTGTTAGATCCGCGCACATGTCCGCATTGCCTGATGTTTTTAGTCATGAGACAGCCAGGGAGACGTTGATATGCTGATTGTTGAATACAGTAACCATTTTTGTGCGCTCTTGTAATTGTCCTAATGAATGAGCATTCAAGAATATAATATACGACAAAGAGTAAAGTATAACGTGAAAAAGGAGATCGATGTTGGATCCCACAGTCGACGCATGTAATATCGCAGTCACACCAGGAGTGACAGCGTACGATAATGGTGTGACCTTGTATATATTGGAATACCCGTCCGGAGAAAGCATTTTTCAACGGTTTCAGGTTGACACGTATTAATGTACTGTTACCATGTGAAGTCGATATGTGTTTATATAGACGTAATCTCCCGGACAACTACGTACGAATACGAGTTTTTACCAATCATCTTTCCAGATCCACTCACCCATCAACATGATTGGTTAGTCATTGTCATTGATAATGCCACGTATACTTCGTTTAATAGCGTCGAGAAAAAGAGAATTGCATAGGAAGCGCTTACTAGAGAATGTCTTTCAACAAGGATGTGGACCTGAAGATTAATATTTTGGTCGAGACCACACTCATTGACATTTATATACGATTTAGGTTCCGTGAAAAGGACACGTTTGTAGACTCTTACTGATCCCTATCCGCAGACACGAGATACATGTTATGGCAAAACAAGGGAACTATCCATTTTTGTGCGACCTGATCGTGTGGCATATGTGTTATAGACCACATGTTGCCTTCTATAATTATTAGACAATCGACATGACTATCGACATGACACGCATCTTATATAATATTTGCTGCTCACTCAGTGTTCTCTGATGTGCGCCAGTGTACTGGATAAGCAATACAATTCACCAAAGAAACCCCAAGATGGGTATATAATTGCACACGCTTAATGATTCAGATAACCTGTCTCTGTCAAATTAGATTGCGTTAATTTTGGTGTCATTATTACATTTACATAGCCCTGTACATAACCAGTATATCCCGCATCGATAAACAACTGGGTTCCTACACTTCCTCCTTTAGACGGCAAGATTTCTAACCCGAACGTATTGCCATTTATATAACTCCCCGTGACTGCAGGCATCCTGTGAGTTCATTTCGCCGTCTGTGCCTAGTCTCTAGGCTAATAACCGCTTGCAACTGATCTTTCGCTAGATATGTTATATGGATATATTTTTATCTTTTCTCTGCAACGAATTGGCGTTAGTAACATCATGTCGTCTTTTCATTCAATCTGTATGTGCCTACAGATCATTCATTTTCAGTTGCCACAGTCGTGCCTTTTGCTTAATTCGTACTGTTGTAATAACTTAAATACCTTCTCGCCACGGCATAGATTTCAATAATGCGATGTTATTTCTTTGTCTCCACGGATGCTTGTAGCCGGCCCTCGATCTATTACATTCTTTGCTCATCATCGATAAGACTGGTAAGCATCCTTCCATCTCTTACAGAGGATAATGGTCAGTCCCTGTAACTTTGACGTCTATTAGACCAGTTATTTCAAGGTCAAGATTCTTTCACCCATGTATTGCTTAAGATATAATATGTGTTTGTTCAGTAATGGGCACGTCATCTCCAATATTTCCTACAAAAATTTTAAATATGTAAGAGGGTCATACTCCGTTCTGATATAATAATTGATGTAACTTCTCATCACGTCGTGTATCTCATTTGGCTATGTTATTTCGTCATCTCCATGTAGGGTTTATAGCATGTTTTCCATCCCTTACTTGTCTTGGTCAGCATCGGGAAATGAGGTAAACATATATGCGTTCTTTTCATATAACGAATAAAAGTCAGTCACGGCGCATTCGCGTCCTTCAGACAAGTCACTTCAAGGTAAAAACTCTTTCAACCCTGTTCTTTTAAAGCTATAATCTGCGTTTGTTCAGGAAAGGGCACGTCATCTCCAATATTTCATGCAGCCTATGTGAATACGTAAACAAATGTGGATCGTTACTTTCAATTTTCAGCGCGCTTTGTATAAAGGCCTTCGGTTGTATAGTCGTCGTCAGCTATACACTAGTCATCATGGATCAGAAGCAGCTGCAAGCTATCAGATTTTCCAACCGCGGTAACAACTATGACATTATGTCCGGCACCTCCTGGAAGCCATTTACAATTGCTTTGGTGAGCAGAGTGGGCCAATCCGTCATCATGAAGACAGGAAACATGTGTCAAGCGCAAATTTAATAAATGTGTTAGCGTTTATCGACAAAGCATACATATGAGTTTTATGAAGGGATTTTTAGCGACTTAAGGGAAGAGGATCAAGGCTACTTCACAGACTCGAGAATGCAAACCAATGCTTTCTATGCACAATGGTCGTGTTAATGATATTGTTGCCACCCACGAATACCCCGCTATCACTGTCAAGTTTAGGAACACATTTTACATGCCGCTCGATTATTATCATAATAGGAATAGGACTTACGTATCTGTTATAGTTGAAACATACCTGGTTTTATAACCACTACCTAGATGGTGACAATCGAACTAATACACTGGATACACATACTATAATTCAGAACTAAAGTAAAGAAGTGCTTAGGAAATCGGTAAGATTAAGTCTCTCTGTTTAACATTTTCTGATTAAAGGTAATAATTTGTGGAACAAATCAGCACATTGTTTATAAAGGTAAACAGCTACAACAGCGACACAGCCAAAAGGCAGATACTCATGTTGATATGAATGTTGTGTACATTGTTTTCGTGGCTTTGATTCCCACAATATGTAATCTATGCAAAAACAACACATATCTGCACACTTGCTAGTTTTATCAATTGGTCCCTTATTCGATAAGAAATACAACATCTGTCATCAGTTAGAAAATATATTTTATAAACTATATTATGACAATATTACAAATGTGGATATTATTTTGCTATGCAAAAGATATTGCTGGTTAATGATCTCCTCAATAATGCATATAGAATTCTAGTGAAAATGGCTCATACTATAGTTTATGTGTGTTGCTTTATATATATATATAAGTGTGTGTGTGTGTGTGTTTGTGAGTGTGAGTATGAGTGTATCTTTGTAATGGTATTTATTGATGAAAAATTCAGACTGAAGAATATAGGTATTTGAAAGAATGTATGCGTATATCCAGTTACGGATCGTGATTACTTAACAAATAGGGCCTTGAATTACAAAACTGATTACATCATTAATTGAAATATACAGCTTTATATGAGGTGTTGTCCATTTAACCTTGATAAAGGGCGTACATGCGAAACGGGTAGGACTATTACATAGTGGAATCATTTTATATAGCTGTATGTGAACTTTCAAAACGGCTTTTTCAGTCAAACGCATAAATCACTTGTAACATCTTATTATAGTTTGAATTAAACAAGTGACCAAATTCATGTATGTGTCTATATATATATATATATATATATATATATATATATATATATATATATATATATATATATATATATATATAGACTGATCGGCATACGTTACAATACATAACTAGATATGAAAACTCTCTTCCGATATAGAAGTGTGACTGAAACTACATTCAATCTATGTTTACGAAGATCAGGATTTTAGAGGTTACCTATAATAATTGTCCTTAAAAAGTTGTTAATGCCATTTACGTGGTTTGCGGGAACATCTCAAACATTCAGTGAGTGATCATACTTAGGTCAGATGTGACCTAATACAAATGGGTCAAAAACGTTATGTCTAAAATGAAAATTAAATGTTGATACCAACGATAGCATATTACAATCAATATGAACATTAATTAATAATTATCTCTCTTTATAATCTGGCTCCAGAGTCCAAATTCTGAAGGACTCGGGCAGTTGGGGCATATTACACCGGTGGTCGCTTATGACTGAGACATAGCTCTGTGACATCTCACACGAGCTTCTTTAAGACGCTTGCGGCAGTAAACCTTGAATGTTAAACTGGCTTTTATGGTCAGTGGCATGCACCGAATTCTATCTGCGGCAGCGATTTTGATCTGATGCTGTTGAATGTCTGACCATTTGATATGCGTTTTGAGCTTGTCTTCGTACTTGCGAATACTGCTTTGGTTTCGTTTGCCGTAGGCTAGCTAGCCAAAGAACAGCTGCTTTGAAATTATGTTTTGATTCATGTAGATGACATGACCAGTCCATCGAAGATGGTCATGAATAGTTCGGCTTCGATGCAAGTTGGCTCTAAGAAGGACTTCCTGGTTGGTGATTTGTTCCGGCCACTTAATCGGCATCATGGATCCCAGGGAGGGCTGGTGGAATTGTTCCAGATGAATAATAAGCATTCGGTATAGATTCTACGTTTCACGGCCTTACAAGAGATATGTGAAGACGACTGCAGTGTACCCCTTTATATTTGTTGGCTGGTGTATGTCCTTGTGCTGTAATACCTTCGATCGGAGTCGTCGGAGTGCTTCACTGTCTTTTTGGATCATCGCATTAATCTCTTTGTCCAGTGAATAAACACTTTATATTGTGCAGCCAAGGTATTTTAAATTGTCCACTTGACTCCGCAGCCTGTCGTCATTTATCAGATATTGTTGTGTAAGGTCAGATTTTGGGGTCGGCTGAAAGAAGACTTTTGTCTTTCGTAGCCTAATTTGGAGTCAAAACTGGTTTGAAGCTTCCGATAGTCTGTCCAGTATTGAATGTAGGTGAATCTTTTAATGATTTATGAAGGCACAGTCTTCCCTGATTAGTGCCTTAGTGATGTTTATTTCTGGCAGCTTCGGTTTTGAAGCTAGGCGACGGAGATGAAATACTGATCCATCCAGGGGATATCAAATATAGATAGCAATGTCTAGGTCATGGAGAGCATGGAGCAGTACTTGTGTGAAGAAGAGGCTGAAGCTTATCGGAGTGCGCACACATCCCTATTTTGCACCGTTATATATGGGAACATTATCCGAGGATTCACCATCTGAAGGTATCGCTATAGTTATGTCATCGTGAAAGAGACAGATGATGTTGGAACACTTCTGATGACAACCAGGCTTCTTGAGTCTCTGTTGATTGACTCGAAACCCTTTGTTATGTTCAGGAAGACGCCATATTTAAATTCTGCTCAAGGCACTTCTCGTGGACTTGTCTCACTGCGAAGATCATGTAAAAGGGGTTGCAGTCTTGGCTAAAACTTTACTAAGACTTGGGCGGTTATCTCTGTTGAAAATAATCCGAATAAATATTTTGCCAGCTATGGATAGCAATGAAATTCTCCTGCAGTTACTGCTTGCCATTCATGTGCCTGTATTGCTACAGAAGGTCACAATTGATGCGTCGCAGAGGTCGCCTGGCATTTCCATTTAGATGCTGATAAGCACATATATATATTTATTCAGATTATGTTCATTTTCCAGGTATCCTGTCACACTTTATTTGTTTAATGGCTGTTTTTAACTCCGCTATCGTTGGCGAAACATCAAGTTAGATGTGCTGTTGATGTTGGAGTCTTAGGTCAAGAACAGATTGACTCACGGATGAAGCCAGGTTTAGGACCTGACTAACGTGTTCTTTCTATATATCCGTGATGCAAGCTTTGTCCCTTATTTGTGTACCGCCATCGGAAGCACGCAAGGAAGCAGAGCCGGACATTGAATGGCGAAAGAGTGACTAGATCTCGTTGTAGAACTCTTAGGACTTGTTGGTGTCAGCATAGCGTTCCACTTTGTCATCTTTCCTTTCCAATCACTTATCATACATCTTGCGGATTTTCTCTCTGATCATCAGCTTGATAGGATTGGCAGCGATTGTGAAGAGCAATGATGTTTGTGTTATTCTGCCTGTCAAATAAAGCTTTTTTCATTCAGGCAAGCATATATGCCATGTCACCGTTGTTACTCCTCCAACCAGTCTCAATAGGTTAGAATCTTGGGCCCCAGAGTCGCCATAGCTGTTTATCATATCATGTCTCTGAGTTTGTTCCTGTTTTCCTGTTCCTGTTTTCAAAGACATCGCGCGTATAGGAGGAACGCTGGTGTACGGCTAGTCATCTATTTGTCTCTGGATATTGAGATGGCTGGAAAGCTCCTGGAGTCTGACAATGTTGAATGATGTGCACACAAGCTTAGGACATGATGGGTTATTTGGTGAAATGAGCAGCTTTAGGGTATGTCGGACAAACATGTGGTCAGTCACAGCATTCTTCTCCTGGCATAGCCTTGATGATGAGAAAATCCTGGACATCGAGCTGGCGGTCTATTGCACAATCGATACAGTGCCATTGGCAAGATCTGTGCTACATCCAGGTGTTCTTGTGTTTATTTTTCATCCTGAACATTGTATTTGTGATGAGGAGCTACTATTGAATGCATTTGCTGAGTAAGGAACAGATCGTCGTTGTTGGCACCATGCTTGTCATGCACATCTTTCGATCGATCATACCGGCAGCCAACATGGGCTTTGAAGTCTCACAGTATTATAAATTTGTGGTCACCTGGAACTCAGGACAGTGCAGACCTGAGCTCTATGGTTTCCATTGGGATCGAGATACTCGGGTAATATACACTGAAGAGATTGTAGCGTGGCGTTTGTGGCTGATAGAGTTTTAGTGATTTCATTAATCTTTACTAGATACCAACAAGCATGTCCGGGAGCGGCTTTAGAAGACTTGATTTGATAGCCATGATGACTCCATGAATCATGACATCGTTCTTGCCTTGTCTTTTCAAGAAGAACGTGTAGCCACTTTCTATCTGAGTCAGAGAACTCTCTTCTGCGAAACCGGTCTCAATATTGTAGCTTGAAAGCTCCTTATCGATTAGGCACGTTAACGTGCGGGTCTAGCTACATTCTCTTTGTCCATCAGAGTACAGAAGTTCCATGCTCCAATAAGACGAGTTTGCCTTTAATAGTTTAAATCTCAGATATGGATGATCTTGCAAGCCATGGAAAGCTGACAACATTGTAAAGAGCAGGCAATATTGTTGCCATCATTTATATGCCCCTCAAGATACAGGGTGAACAGTGCTGTCCTGATAAAATCTGCCGAGTCACCCTGAATGCGCTCGAATTGATTCACTTCCCTTGGTACAGAGCAGAGCGACCACTTGCCCTTGGGCCGTCAACGTGTAGGTATCTGATTACAACACCCTGTGGACATTTGCTTCGCCTGTAGCTCATGGTGTGGCCGCTGCGCCTGATACAGCTGTCTGGTGCCATAGGTAAGTGCATAACACCAATTGGGGACCAAAGGTGGTCATGTTACTCCCGAAGGTGTAATACGTGCCCCAAGGCAGTACCCTCCCAAAACACCCATAATACATGCAAAGTATATATCGGCTCTTAATCTAAAACATCACAAATTTCATCATTCCTAGTGCATTCGTATAATGTATAACAATATTATCAGCTAATCATGTTCCTGAAACCTTGGTTGAAGCTGTCTGAATTAAATTTTCTTTGCTTTCTATCTTCTGGTATGACATAAACAGGACATGTTGTTCTATATCTACATTATATTTACCTTTGTTTACCAGGAGTCTCTTTTTTAGTTGCAATTAAACATTAATATAATATGGGAAGATTGGAATATAGTTGTAAATATCCACCTATATATTTAGTATACGTTATACAAGGAATAACTTTGAATTCAACTAATCATTTTCAGAAGGTCCAATTAAACACTCCTCAAATTGTACTTATTACACGTAATTCATTTATCAACGGTAAACGCTGTGCAGGTACCAAATGTAGAGGAATTGTTGTCATCATATATCTGCTGTAGAAAGAACTTTAAACATTTATTTATAACTCGGACGCAAATATTAAAACATCTTAGGCCTCAAATATATTAAAGACGTTTGATAAAGATAAACACCGAGAGAATATGATTGTATGTATGTACGTATGTATGTATGTATGTATGTATGTATGTATGTATGTATGTATGTATGTATGTATGTATGTATGTATGTATGTATGTATGTATGTATGTATGTATGTATGTATGTATGTATGTGTGTGTGTCTGTGTGTGTGTCTGTCTGTCTGTCTGTATGTCTGTCTGTCTGTATGTATGTATGTATGTATGTATGTATGTATGTATGTATGTATGTGTGTGTGTATGTATGTATGTATGTATGTATGTATGTATGTATGTATGTGTGTGTGTGTGTGTGTGTGTGTGTGTGTGTGCGTGCGTGCGTGCGTGTGTGTGTGTGTGTATGTATGCATGCATGCTTGAATGGTCTTAAAAAACGAGAAGAAAAAACATGGATTAATTTGTTCGGTATTTATCTTGATCCAAATGTTATTAATATAGTTATGGTCTAATCGCGAAGACATTGTATAGCCCATAATCTTTCGAAGCTCCAAGCGCTTTAATATATATATATATATATATATATATATATATATATATATATATATATATATATATATATATATATATATAAATAATGGCATGACTACCAACAAGAACAAAACATAAAACACACACCATGAATTTAGAACACATACAAAATGCTGAATCTATGTAAGGTAGGAAACATTATTAGGTCTTTAAGTTTATTTTTGAAGTCGAAACAGGTCAGTTTTAAGAGCACTCTTGAAAGAAATGTCTGTGTCTTTGTGTCTAATTTCAAAGGGCACTTCGTTCCACTGTACATTATATATATGGGTGTGTGTGTAGTAAATCGCGAAATATCCACGTCTCATCTGCAGCAATCACTTGTGATGAATAACTACAATACCAGCGGCAAACATACATACTGATGACAAAATTGTTTACCTGCAAAATTGTACGACCATCTGGAATTACTAACTACATTACTAGATTTCTAGGCATGATGCTTTTTAAGATCCAATTATTTGAAATCTTGTAGACATTGACGAATGCTTGCAGGAAGGAATATGTCAATATCATGGGCAGTGTTCCAATACTGATGGAAGCTTCGCTTGTAATTGCAGTGCTGGCTACAATGGGATAACGAGTGAAAATGGTAAGCATACTTAACTTTGTTTGCACTACAGTCAATGACAAAGTGAATGTGGTTTGTTAGCCACGGGTGTTGTGCGTATTAGAATTGATAGTCATATATAAGTATTTCAAACCTTATTTATCCTAAACACTAAACGATATACTTTGCTTACATTTGGACAGGACAGCCCCATGCACATTACATGTATCTATAAATGTAAGCATTTATATCATACGTCGTCTTTGTTGGAGCATTCGTGGTGAATCACTGACAATATTCCTGTATATAGCTCTGTCTTGGAAACTGCATTGTTTAAGCTAATAAATAAGATATCACGCGCGCGATTTTGATTGTACTAAGAACATTTGTAAATGTGACGCTTGCATGAAATAAAATGTTTTCAGTTGCTTGAGACTTACAAGACATTGCGTGTATATAGTGTGTCATTCTGATGAGCATATTAAACTCATTATCTATTTGATGGAGGCAGTTAACAAATAGCTAATTACAAGCTAGAGAGTCAGACTTAGATTATTTTTAAATTGGAAACCACATTAATCTTACTTGTTATGCCGCAAATGTTGTGATTAACTGGTGATATTTCAACAGTTCCTTTCAATATTTAAGATAACTAATACAGACTGATATCTTAGACTTCAAATATATTAAAGACCTTTAGCTTCAGAGAGAGAGAGAGAGAGAGAGACAGAGAGAGACAGAGACAGAGACAGAGAGCGACTGCATACGTTCAAAACGGTTTGAAAGGAAGGTTTTAGTCAGGAGCCAAGAAACAGATTACTTATATAAACAGACATTTGACGCAAAATGTACAGGAAAACATGAACTCCTATGCGTTAGAACTACCATGGACAATCTACATATAAATATGAGCGCAACATTATGCAGAAATAATAAAATAAGGGTATAGTGTTTCTATCGCAAAAGGCACCATTATATTTTGACATAATATTAGGCTGTTACCAAAGAAGGGAAACACCAGTGCAATGAAGTATATCCATTTAGAGTTATGCAATGTCTGAGGAATGATTGTATGATATTAGTATCTTAATAGTGGACACAATCTATACTACTACTACTACTACTACTACTACTTGACAAAGAACTATGTTACAACTACTGCTGCTACTACTACTACTACTATTACTACTACTACTACTACTAATAATAATAATAATACCAATAATAAAAATCATAATTAATTATTAATATTATTATTATTAGTAGTAGTAGTAGTAGTAGTAGTATTATACTAATAATAATACCAAAACGATCTAGACAATAAACTCATTAAACTGTTACTCCTTTGGCAGACATTAGCGTAACATTTGTGTCCTGTAGTAAATTAAAGATTGTTGTCATTTATAAAAGACTGCACGGTAAGTTAGAATGTTTAATTTAAGCCAAATTATCCGTGAGATTTCAATTGATTAGTATAGATTAGCAGGACTAATACAACAATAACCACTGCCAGTAAAATTAGCCAGCGGTGACGTTATATCTATAAATGTTGGTACAATAATAAATCAAGATGCAAATCGCAAACTAACTAAATTTTCAGATGAAGCACACAAATATAACTAAAGATTTAAGAGCAGGAACTGGTCTTCGCGTTAGACGATTACAATTATAATAAAAATGTTCATACTTGTATCTGATGCAGCAGTTTATATTGATTCAACGTACTCAAGGACGAGTAGGGCACATACGTCTATGGACAATACTGGCGCAGTGGCACGACTTTGTTGCGCGCCCTACAATTCCCAGTCGTATATATGTTTCCATACAAGAATGTCTCCCAGTAGTTGTTAAGGTGTGTAACAGTATGTCTTTTGTTTCGAATCAAATTGGATGGTTTTAGTTTCATCGCGAGTGATATTTTTGTGTTCAAGGCTGTTATGAGGGATGGGAGTCGGTTCATGCATTCTTGAGACTGTTCATGCGTCGCTAACTACTCATGTGCATAATGGAGACTGTTCATGCGTCGCTAACTACTCATGTGCATAATGGTGACTAAATCGGCGCTGATTGAGTCTCTGGTTACATCATTAAACAATAGCGTGATCACGCGGAACGCACGCCCAATACGTACTCGCTTGGCTGACGAGGCAAGACTAGACTGTTACTTTCTTTGCCACGATCAACTTGGATGAAGCTAAACGCTCTCAAGTACATCTGTATCATTGTCATAATATTTGAACATCAGTGGATCCGATTCTAACATGTTTGTACCAAGAACACTTTCACAAACATCGAATGCGGTATATAAATCTGATTTGGTTGTTTCTTCCACATGATCGTGTCCGAAAATCGTCACTCAAATTTGGATTCATCACATTCATGATATTGATGAGATTCACATCAGCACGAAAGAGTGTATACATAATATTGTTTGTTTTAAAAGCATGCTAAAGTATGCAAGGAAGACCATTAACGCTCTTGATATGTGCTGAAACCGTGCTTTGATTGGTGTTTTAAATCGAGTTTAAATCTAGGTGAGTTACATGAACGCATGGATCATAGGCACTAATATGCTCTTCGGCCGGATATTTACATCACAAGCCTCCTATCACTTTGTTAATTGGGTTGTGGCATGGTCGGTGCCAGTGGATTATGTTTTATTCTTTATGCTACCAACATGAACTTATTTACTCCACATCGTACACAAGTTGTCATAACCACTGATTGTGAATAATCTGCCTGAGTTGGATTTATGGCACCTTCTTGGCACGATATCTCATGGAATATGAAGACATTATAAAAGGTAAAATGAGCACTTGAAAATCTCAAGGAACAAATAAGCCGACCAAGATATATAACCTAAAGTTAAAACAATCAGTTATATTAAATAGAGATTATGTTAGGAAATTTTCAAACCAGTGTCGATATGTTGCTGTCGGTCATTAAACAACCCGATGCACGTGCGGTTTGATTAGTATAAGTTTTGCACTTTACCCCTGCCGGGCTATAGGCCACCCACAAAAGGTCGCCAGAGGCTTCTGTCCGGTGCCATCCCTTCAAGATGATTCCAGGTGTGACCCATCTTAGTGATGTCCGTCTCAAAGTCGCGTCACCAGGTGTTTCTTGGTCGTCCCCGTCTCCTCTTGCTTTGAGGGTTCCACCTCAATGCTCTCTAGTAATGTTGGTTGGCGGCCTACGTAGGGTGTATCCTATCATACCCAACCTTTTCTTCTCGCATCCTCTACCGGAAGATGGGAGGTTATCTGCCACATGATGTTGCTGCTGATAGTATATGGTCAGCGGATCTGGAGAATTCTTCTTAAGGAGCTGTTGAACAAGGTCTGAATTATCTTTACTGTGGACTTGGTGGTTCTCCAGTTTTCCGTTTCATACCGTATGATTGACTTCACATTGGAGTTAAACAGTCTGAATTTAGTAGTCAAGGGAATTTGTTTGGAGCTCCAGATGTTCCTGAGCTGTATGAAAGCTGCACTCGCCTTTCCGATCCTTGCCATGACATTTGCGTCTGTTCCACCATGCTGGTTGATAATGCTGCCTAATTACGTATAGAACTCCACCTCTTCCAGGGTACTTCCCTACAGTATTACTGGGTTGTTACTGATATAATTGATTTTGAGGATCATGGTCATGCCTTTATTAATGTTGAGGCCAACCTGTGCATATGTGGCTGCCACTATGTCAATCTATTCTGTATGATAATATTTAACAAAAAATGTTGATTATTTAGGCGCATGTGTGATGTAATAATACATAATAAATATCACTTTCAAATCTAGTAATGTGCAGTTCCTTTTTCATTTTAAATCTAATTTTTGATTTAATTAAGACGGATACTTATTATTCTATTCGTATTTTCTGTTCAAATATAGACAATACGCAGCAGAAAAAAACTTACAAAACGCTGATATTGCGTTGGATATTATAGGAAAACGGATATTAATCTGTTCTAGGTAATTCTAGCCAAATGATTTGAGCAGTTGAGCATAAAATGAAAGGACAGCTTTCCGATATGAGTGACTGATGAATATATCTCATCTCGTGGGTAGAACAAATCATTTATTTTAAATTGTAGTGTCGCCAATCCTGAAACTTCTGAGCTGTTAAATTCTCTATTATTGACGTCTCCCACCCTTTTGTACTCAACCGCGTTTAAAAACTCAGTCCAAACTCATTGTCCCTTAATATGAATTATATTTTATTGCCCATTAACAATTTCAAGCTTTCCTTATTTTAAATATATCGATATATAGTAAACATGATAATATAATAAACATGAACGTTCATGTAAATGCAAAACAATTGTAAATTATATATGTTAAGATTAAAATTCTGGAATGTTGTTCAAAATACTTGAACGTAATATCATATTTCTTGTCGTTTTGTTTATTTATATTTGTTAAATTTGTTAAAATTTGTATTACTAAAAGCATAATCTTAATTATATAAACTGTTTGTCACTAAGACCGTACTAGCAATAAAGAAAATAAATAGTAAATGTACATCAGATTGTTTATGGTATGTTGTTGTTTACATCCACGCTTTAGAACTAGAGTGTTTATTAGAGACGTTTCTGTGTTCATAAGTATGCAAATACACAGTATTTTAAATTTGTTCTTCGCTCTAACGATTGTTTTCTTGTCATAATTCAGAAACAATTGTATAGTTTAAATCGATAGTTAAATCATGCAAATGTATGCAAGGTGTTACACATACCACAAACCGGGAATAAATACTTCGTAATTTTGTGTTGTAATTATAATAATATAACATGACATGTTCAGGAATTCCATTTACATTCAATAGACTACCATGATTTGCAGTGATGCAATGCCATTATAATAAGTGATTACGTATTGTGATATGACAGCTTTGAAATCTTCGCGTTAGGAAACAGAATATACGTCTGCACATTTCTTGTAGAAGTAGTAGTTAGGTTGCCTATATAAATATTTACTGAATGCTGAATTTTATATTTGCAGCCCTTCATGAAATGAATGCAGATAAGGAACAAAGTAAGACATGCTTATTAGGATGGGTAATCACTGGGCCACTTTGTATTATACTTCTTGTAACAAACATTGTGACATGTTTACGACTCCGTAGGCATGAAAGTAAGTAATATATGTTCAAATGACATGTCTGTTTACTTCTGTGTCCATATGAAATTGATGCGTTCAATTCTTTTTAAAATGTTATACATTTGCATCGTCATTTCTTAGTCCATGTTCTTATAATAATATATAATGTTCTTACACGATTACCCGTATAAGAGATGGTAAATATAATAGCTGCCCTAGTCTTTATCTGTATAACATGTATAAACTGTTATCAGACAGTTTGGCCAATAATGTGGCACTTGTCCTCTACAGATAGTTAGCCGTTATATCTAAATTCTGCTGATCACAGTTTTTTGGGAACTGACATCGTATCATATCTACTACGTATATATACATACATGTGTATTCATGTTTGTGGGTTCAAATATGGACTTCACTGAAAGTAAATTACATGTATATAGATGGTCATCCAGCAACAACAAATACTTTATTAAAAATAGATCATGTACAGCACTGTAAACTCATATTTTACTCCTGTAACATGCATATCGCTTCTACTGAAACGGAATGTTCCTCGTTATGTGTAATGTTGTAATCGATTTCCTACACATACAGTATGCATTTTGTTTGACCGTATTTTTTTCATGGATAATATCACCTGCCAGTAACAGGTAAAATATCCATCTCTCCATTATACTCTCGTATAGTGGAATGCTCTGTAAGGGCAATACCAGATACATGTATGTTACATATCATGGGAAATAAAGTATGGCAATTCAGTACATTATTTTATGTGGTCAATATATGTATCTGATTGAAAATTGAAGTCAGACTGGACACCAACAGCTATTAGCCACTTTGCAAACATTAATTGTGGTTGTGCAGATAACATACTTGTGCGAACTGCATCTATATTCGTACTTAGAAATCATTTTCTCACTAATGTCCTCAGCGTGGTGATAAATTATGAGAAGGTCAAATTGTGCAATTTAGATCAATTCCCTAGCCTTCAAAATAGTGAGACTCTGACATCACTCGCGACTCGACAAAATCAGTGATTCTTTAGTTATCATCTAAGTGGATGAAAAAGTTACTAATCGTTCAGTGACATGTATGTGATAACACTGTCTTTCACTAGAGATTTTCACACATATTGTACCAGGCATTCTTTCTTTTTTAACGGTTATCAAATTCCAAGAATTATTTTAATTTCATTAAGATTGTCATATCGACAAATTGTTTCAATTTCGCTATGAATGTCATATCAACATTTTTTTCACTTTCGTTATGATGGATAGATTAACATATAATTTAATTTAGGTTAGTATTATCCATTACCTGTATACGTCATATGCATATGGATATATACGTGTCGGCACATATTTTGTCAAATAAATCATACGAAAACCTTTTGGACCGCATTGTCATGTCACGCATTTGCTTCAGAAACAGTGGTAGAGCTTGGTTGATATTTTGTTTCACCTTATTATGAATATATATGTTCGTATTGTGTGTTGCAAAGAGACGCTTTGGTTTTACATAAAGTGACTAGGCAATGATTATCACTATTGTTTAAAAATAAGGTTGCCTCGGACTACATTTCATTCGTTGTCCTTGTTAACGTTTCTTGAATACATCCGCAAATAAATGTTATTGTGACACATCACACTTATCTTTGCATACTATCATAACATTTTGTTCTCATTGTTGTTGAGCAAAGTCCCAGCATTAATATTTTTCGACTCTTAAATTAGAATTACATACCCTAGGTTTCGGTGACGCCAATCTACCAATAACACGTTACAAATAACATATATGTGTTTCTTTCTTACAATTGTGTGAGTTATGGTTGGGGGGGGGGGCTTTTTGCACGTATTCCAGTAAAAGGGAAAGATGTGTTATCCTAAACCCATTACATTAATTTCTTTTCAGCTTTCAAAATGAAGAAGAGGTATTTATTTTTACTTTAGTCATTTCCATACAAATAATATGCAATAAAACATTGTTAAGTAGTTTAAAACATGCACCATGGATATTGACTGGGACTACTAAATTTAAGATGCTATTTCGGTGACCTCAAAATATACATTAGGCGAAATGTATGTAGTAAGAACATTTCGACCTTGATTTTAAGGTGTCACAGTAAGTGAGATACGGAGTGTTACAATTATAGCAAAGGGGACAGCGCTTCAAGATGTTATTATCCCAAGTTACATAATTGGGTAACATACATTATTTAACAACCTAATCAAAAAAACAAATTTCCATGAAATTTGAATTCATAAGACATTACATATTCCGTTACACTAATTCTAATGTGTGAAGTGTTTTCTTTTTACATGAATATTTATAGCAGTATCTAATAAAGGGCAAGTAACTGAAATCCATAATATCGTGGATGTTTAGATAGCTAAATACCAGATTAAAAACATTTAGTGTGGACATAAACATAGTATAAACGAAATAATTGTTCAAACATAGTTCAATAACGATCTTATTCATCATTTTATAAATCATTTGATTGCTGATCACTGTGCTCTTTGTTTCAATTTTTTTATATTCTAACAAGCAACATCCCGGATGATGTAACCACTGCACTCAATGTATATGCTAGGGATCATAGAGCTCAAGCGAAAGTGAACGAAGGGATTTCTGCGTATGAGTTTGTGGAAGGTAATGCTAGGGATCATAGAGCTCAAGCGAAAGTGAACGAAGGGATTTCTGCGTACGAGTTTGTGGAAGGTAAGACACTAAGTTCAAATATAAAAAGCTCGTCTCTCTTTGCCCTTCCATAACAATAACAAAGATTACTATGACATTATTTCCAGAAAAGAATGGACGTCTTTAATCATGTAAGAAAACTGTTATATGAGATAGTGAACACATAGAAAACGATTTTAAGTTAATAATATTCATTATATTAGAAGCAATACCCCTATGCAACGCAATTAATAGGACACGATTTTGCATTAAGATTGATAGTTATGCATTACCATAATAGAATTGCTATAGTGATGCGAATGAACATATGTATGTATTTCAGATTCCTACATGGAGACACTCAAGAACAAATCAAATGGATCAGAAAAGTAAAATATTTTCATTCCACTTCAATGTTCTCATGTCGATGCTCCTCAGCAGATTTTATATATATATATATATATATATATATATATATATATATATATATATATATATATATATATATATATATATATATATATAATTGTATATGAAAATACAGTCAGTATAACAATACATATACCTCAATAGTGAAGCCTTTGAAAATCTATGGCCACTATCAATAACAATGTAGCATGAATTATTGTAACCAGCTATTGTATACACAATGTTTGATTTAGCTAGTCGCCGATGGAGGTGTTTAATAATTAAACACACAGGGATCAAATCGTCCACGCTTTTCGACAGAACATATGGTTAAACAAATTAAATATGTCATTAATCCTCTTTGTTGTTTACCAATTTTAAGCAACAATTACAGTTTATTGATAACTGTACAAATACAGTTTACAGATTTAAGCTGTGGACTGTATAGGACATCATTTCTTGGGTACCTAGTGTAATGTGTTCGATGTTTTGATTGTTTAAACTAATCTTTACTGTATATGAACTTACAAGCACATGTTACCCTAATGTGAAATAAACACAAATTAATATATATATATATATATATATATATATATATATATATATATATATATATATATATATATATTACTTTATTTCAATCATTATTGAGTATACAGTACATTACATTTGAAGATAGAATACATATATACGGTGTGATGATATCGTAAAATAAAAATTGTGCATGATTCAGTTATCGGGACAATTCGTAATTGCGGACAAATTCACTGGGAACGAATGTGTCCGGATTAACGTGGGTCCACTGTATAATATTTTTTACAATGAAATAATGGAGTATAATATTGTTTGCCTGTTAAGCAATTATCAGTCTTATAAGCTATTCATATACGTGCCTTTAGTTTTAGTACATTACATATCAACCTATTTGACTTCAATGTATATATATATATATATATATATATATATATATATATATATATATATATATATATATATATATATATATATATATATATATATAACTTTAAAATAATGTATTATTCACTATATAATATCTCAAAAATGCAAAGAAATTATGTAACTACAACTTTAAAATACAAACGTTACGTTTACGACATCAACGCAGGATATGAATCGTATAGGAAACATGATTATATTCATCCGAAATCTACGTAATTCCATAAATGGGCGTCAGCATATTTCTTATTCCAATTGCACTTTACTTTTTTAATAAAAGTGATTTAAAGGTAAATATTGTACGCGGAAACCTTTTAGTGTCTTGATGATTAATTAGATCAGTGTATATTTACGCATTCCATCGAAAATATTAGCGGTTTAATATTAATCATTCGTCACGTCCTTTTTTAGACCAAATTATCATGGATTATACTATCTTCTGTATGTTAAGCGATTTTCAGTCTTAGACGTTATTCATGTAGGGGCCTTTAGCGTAGTACATCACATATCGTCCTATTTTCTTTCAATGTTGGAGCTTTTGGAATTCAAGTCAAGCGAAATGTTTGTAGCAAAATCATAAAATATTAATTTTCAACAATTACAGCAATGCTATGGAACTCTACGTTAATTTACAATTGGAAGCCAGATAGAAGTCAGAGTGTGATAAACTGACGTTTGAAAGAGGTAAAATGTTTTGCCAATAATGCTTCACTGACATAATGATGTATGGTGTATATATATATATATATATATATATATATATATATATATATATATACCGCACCGTCTGTAACATGGTATATTTTAGTGATTGTATCATGTTAGGAAACTGTATTTCGCAGTTATATTTCAAGCAAGGTTGAAACTAGTTATTATATATAAAGATGTTGTTTGTAAACTGGACCCTCGCTAGTTCCATAATATAGGTATAAATGTTTGGTAGTTACATATAAAAATATGTATGTGTATTAAGCGTTCTGGTTATGTTTCATAGTATTTGGTATTCAATACCTAACAAAAGTGCAAGAGTTATCTCCTCACTGCTTGTGAGTTTCCCAAAACACAAAAGGTCTACAGTTTGAAATAAAGACAATGCAAAATATCATGTGAATAAATTAAAAAAAATAATCATTTGTGTCGAAGTAAAGGACATGATTATAAAGCTGGATTAGGTACGAACAACAAATATCATTAAATTCTAGATCATACAACAGTATGTTTTTTTTCTCAGAATCATCTTTGAAAACAACCTGAAGAACGAGATATAACAAATAAGGGACTACGGAACTATCCCAGAAGAACATCCATTCATGGAAGCACCTCATCAGATGTGTTTGCTTTATTCAGATTAACTTTTGTATTATAACATGTATATTTAGTAAAATAGTTGATATCTCTTTTGCCAAATGTTTCAAAATACTCCGATTAATTAGTATATGGTAAGTTGATCATTACTAGATGGGATTTGATCTACCCAAAATTAGTATTCTACTTTTGTTCTCTATTTATTTGACCATGGCTAGTGGTCGCCTAGTATCCTTGTGTTTGCTATTTGTGTTGGTGTTATTTGTATGTTGCTATATATAAGTCTATACTTTGTTTTATTGTAAAGATGGCCATTTTCATTCAAATTATTGTCACAGTTGTCTTACTTTGTGATTTCTCTCTATGTGGGTAATCACACAATTCTCTTTATTTCAATATAATTTAAATTAATTTTGAATTTTATGAAAATTGAAATGTATTTAATTAAATATTTACGGTGCTTCAATTTACTTTCTAACAAAATTTAAATTTTTTAGGTCCGTCTGCCTTGAGTTGGGAAATGTACGAATCTATTTAGTTGTATAATTCCCGATTCAATTAGGGCCATCCTTTTGTTTATTTATATTAATTATTCAAAAAATGCCAAAAGTTATTTAAGTTGACCCTTTAATCGGTTTCATGTCTAGTGAGGGATCTAGACATGAAAGAAAAAGAATGGATCTGGTATCCAGAGAAAAGGAAGTGCAAAATTAAGTAACATTAGAAGTAGTGGGGTGATTTTTCCAAACTCTACCATAGGCCTGCTCACTTCGCGTATCGCCATGTGATATAGCAACATGGCGTCCTCATTAATGTACTTTCTAGCTTTTTTAATTGTTTGGAGTAGCTCTCCTTACCCCTTATAGATGTAATATCTTTATTGAGTTTTCTTTTTAATTCTAGTATCTCCATTTTTTGAATCCGTTTACTTTTAATTGAGTGATATATTACTAATTATTTACCCTTTTTTAGAATTTATCCCAATCAGTCATTATATCAGCTATATTTTGTCTCTTTTCATTTGTAAGTATTTTAGGGAGTTTTTCTTTTATTTCTATAGTAAGTTGTTCATCATTTAGAATGGAGTTATTTAATTTCCATTCTCCCTTTCCCCATTTATTACTTTTAATCACTATTTCCAGAGTCATTTGTTTATGATCTGATATTTTGAAATCTAAAGTTGTTGTATGTATCAGTTACATAAAATGTATCTTTTGTACTTGCTCCATTTATACCTTGTCGTGTATATTCATGTGTGTATTCCGTTTTTAGTAAATTCAAACGCCTATACACATATGGTAATTTATTTCTTTTTATTAGTTTACCCATATTTTCCGTTAGTGCTAGATCAGTGGTTGTTAATTTTCCAGTCCGATCTACACTTTCTCCCGCCTAGTTAAAATCAACCCCCATAATCAGGTGTTCTGCAGGGAAATTATTTAAATAGTTTTTGTAAGTTTATTAAGAAGTCTTTGTGACTTTCCCTGGTCGCTGGACAATATATGCTCATAATATGAAGTTTATCAAGTTTTAAATGATTAACTCCTCCTTTCAAACTAGTATTATCTTGTATAATTTCCTAATTGTGCCTAATTCTAATACTTAATATAGTAGCTACACCCGCTTTAGTGTCATTGTAGTAACTATCGTTTGTGACAACTATCGCATCCATTTCCGATTCTAGTTCAGCTATCATTGTTTTTGGAAAGTTTGTTTTGTGTCTTCAAAATTAGTATAAAGTCATATTGCTTTAATTTTATCAGTTGTGCGATTTTGTCCTTATCTATTGCATTAGTGTTCATTGAGGTGATAAGGAGGTTTATTTCCTCCATGTTTGGTTTTCCAGTTGGCAAATTACTATATTTAAATTAGTTATATAAAAGTATTAAGTTAAAGTTTTTTAATTAGTAGTTCTACATTAATTGTTAAGCTAATTGAGTTTAGGGCATTGGCCCCTCGTCTGTCTGTTCCCTATCTGTCGTATCCCTATCGGACGTATTCTGTGCATTGTCGTTTGACGGTTCTAGTTTTGATTTCTCTTTTGTTTCCTCCATGTCTTGTTGTATCTCCATTGTCGTTATCTGGTAGTCACTAGAGCTTTCTGATAGGTTCGGTTCATTATTCGATTTGTTCTTGTTCTCTCTCGTCTTTCTCTTTTGTCTGATTTCTACTTTTGCCTGCATTTTTTTGCGATAGCAGGGAGATTTGTGTCATCACTGGAGGAAGAGCCTGATAAAGTTTTGCACTTACGTTTCCTTGCCATTGGTATTCGTGTTGATGTGAGGGGTTGTAGCCCGCTCAGATTCGTCTCGTTTATTGTATCACATATTTATTCCTGCATATCTTATTCTTCTTTCTCTTCTTCTATTGGGAGAATTTCATATTTATTCTGCGTTTTCAATGCTGCTTGCGAAATGATTTTTCCAGTTGTTTTTCTTGGCGTCTGGAAAAGATTTTCCTCCGTCACCACAGTTTCCACAGTTATATATATATATTTGCTGTCCATTCTCATTTTCTGCAGGTAGTATATCTTCTTGTCGGCTTGCCCCTTTGACTTTTGCTGCAAATGAGTAGGCAATCTGGATTTTGGTACTTTTTACCAGATGGCAATCCTTTGGGCCATGGCCCATTATGCGGCAACGTGGGCATGGTCTATCTAGATCACACATCCTGTACCATGACCTGAGCATAAATCCCATTATGCATAAACAAGCAGGTATCGTTTTTGCTTCTGCTATTGCAACCTGCAATATCCTTTCTCCGTTGTGTATTTTCTCGAAGCCATAACAGTTTGCCTTTTTGCCCTAGCAAGCTTGACCTTATGTACACACATTAGTTTATCTATTATGACTGTACTGCTAACATCAAGGGGAAGTCCAGAAATGAACACGTCAATGTTTTTCGGCTCTATTTCCCTTGTGATTAATTCAGTGTCATAGATTTTAATTATATGGCCTTGTATTTGAAGTTCCTTTTGTTTGAGAAGCTGTTTATACTGTTTTAATTATAGGGTGTATTTATTGCGCCCTCCATATTGCAGACCATCTACCTCATCTAGATCTATACCCAATACTCGCATGGATATTAGAACCTCTGTTTGTCCTGGTTATTTCTCTGCATGTCCAAAATCTAGGGTCTGGCAGCCTTCTCTGTAGTATATAACCAGCCTCTTTTTACCTAGATCTCCTTCAACAACAGTCTATAAGAAATCAGAAATTTTGAAACGGGTTGGCTCCATTTTGTCCGTAATTTTGTCTAGTCCGTCCTAGAGGAGGTCTTACACACTTACAGAAAGGAAACAAATATAATAAAGAGTTGAAAAAGTGCAAAATTAAAGAATTAACTAACAGGGTGATGAAAATAGAAAAGTAATACAAAAATCAAGTAAATGGCAAGCTAAATGAAAGAGCTTACAAAAAAGTAGTATGCATGAGTTGGTTACTGGATCACATGGTGAGTATTGATCACTACTACTCACTGGTATACATGTATTGAAATCGTAAATCCCAAATGTTATGATCCAATTGACTTCCTTGCACAAACAACACGTCCGCTCTCCTCGACGTCTAGCTTTAAATCGTTGTCCTTTTCTATCAAAGAAAAGAGCAATACAAGTTGTAAGTAGTGTCATATCTCCTCTCGACAACATATGCACATTGTATTGGTGCAGACCTCTATATTCTGTCTAATGCTACATAGGTATCTACTTTCAGTTAAAACCGCTCCAGTGGCCTCTGTTGGTTAGAGCGCTGGCGTCGGATGCGGGAGGTCGCGGGACTGAGACTGCATTAACCATTACTTAAATGTAAACGGAAGCTATAACAAAAACATTGTTTCAAAGCTGGCTTTCGTAGAACATGAAGACGAATTCTATGTATCTCTCATTCGCCCTTTAAGTCTAAACAATTTACAAATTCGGCCGTTAATTTAGATGATCTGATGCATATCATTCTTAAATCGCCACCCTTTTTGTTAACTACTCCAGATATACAAGTGTGTATTGCAATAGCCAATGAGCAAACAGTATGATCACCAAAAAAACGAACAGTAATAGTAAATGTTATCAACGATCAGAATATTGACGTCTTCGTCCGGACAGAAACATTGCTAAAAGCATCCGGCGATTACCCCAATTGCTCGGATCTAACACCCGCCGGATACGCAATCAAAGCGTGACACCGCCATTCTCGCGAAGTAGAATTGCCGTAATCGCAGATAATTCCATGATACAATGTCTTAAACACAACACAAAGAGCAAGTTCTGCGACACATCGTCTGAACTAGACCAAACAACGATCACACTGGAACTAAAGTCAGCCATTTTTTTTCTCTTCCGATTCCACCGTATCCCGCCTAGTAGAAATAACAAGCTAACTGAATCTCGTTTTGGAGGATTGTCTGACTTTCCTGGCGTATATAAATTCGATTTGTTGCAACTTAATTTTTTTTTGAGATTTGAACACTTGGACCGG
Source organism: Unio pictorum (assembly GCA_030141615.1). Classification (NCBI taxonomy): domain Eukaryota; kingdom Metazoa; phylum Mollusca; class Bivalvia; order Unionida; family Unionidae; genus Unio; species Unio pictorum. The sequence continues at coordinate 6,608,690 of JARLTB010000360.1, read as the reverse complement.
AACACCGTACACATAAAAACTCTTAGATTTCATTTATGTTTTCAACCTTAAGCAGTCAGTTAAGCATCCCACCCATAAAAACGGACATATTCTAGACTGGATTCTTCATAGACCTAATGATAATATTATATGGTCCATACTTGTATCCAACGGACTTGCATCATATCACCTCAGCATAATATGCTATCTGAATGTGTCAGTCCTTAACATCACTGCTGCTTGAGTGCTGACATCCAATATTGCCTTCACTTACTGATGTTATTAATACCTATTTCTGATCCGTGGAATATCATCTTTTCTCAGATCTGCCATTATAACGCCTCTGCTGAAGAAACCAATACTCGACCATAAGGATTTAAAGAACTGGCGTCCAGTTTCTAATATCCCGTTCAAATAGACAAATCTTAGGAAATGTTGTTCTATCACAACTTGTATCTAAATTAAAACAGTCGTTTTAATAATATACAGTGTGCATATGGATTTGCCACAATACTTAAAGTAGTATTCTGAAAGTAGTTAATAACATTTTACCTGATTTGGATAGCGGAATGTTTCCAGTTCTTGTACTCCTTGGTTTTACTGCAACATTAGACACAACAAACCAGGATATATTATTTCGCCGTATCCAGCATGTATTTCGCCTTAACAATACAGCTTTACCGTGATTCAAATCCGAGTTATTCAACAGGACACAACTGTATATATAATCGTACTAGACTCCAGCCCAGTTGTTCTATGTTGTGGTGTTCATTAAGGTTATGTTCTTGGGCATGTTCGCTTCATTATGTTCACACTGTCGTTATCAAGGGTCTTATACAATCATCAGGTGTCTCAACAATTGTATACTGATGACATCCAAACATAAAAATCTAGCCACCCAAATGAAGTTGTAGCGACCATCCAAGGAGTAGAGAGGTGCATTTATGATGCGAAATCATAGATTAATGTAAAAAGCGGCAGATAAAATATAATCTGAGGCCATTCTGATCACAACAAAATAACTTTCTCATTCGCAATCTTTACTTCAAACATTCTTCTGTAAAGTATAGTTCAATTTAGTTGGTACATTTCATCAATGACATTTAAATGCACAAGTAATACGATAGGCAAACTCGATTGATTTATCACGAAATTTTACGAACTTTGCTTTCTAATTAGATCATAATGAATGTCTGTACATGCATACAATAAAGACCCATTTCTGTCTTTATTTATATCAGGACATAAATAATTATACGTTTCCTGTTTCGATTACACCGTGCTGTTTCTGTTCCTGTGTTGTAAGTGTTATTACCTTATTGCGTATGCCTCATCATAAAGGAAGATGGATATTATCCCCAACAAGCCATTTCAGAATATGCCAGATGAGTAAACATGGAGTAACTTCAAGAACTTTCAATAACTTTCCAGTAGTATAAATACTTATATAAGTACACGAACCTTAATCCCTCCTGTTCAGTTGAGCTCCAGCTGCATAAGTGGATACATATCTGCATTTTCTGACATAGTATAACATTTATGCAAGCATTCGGAAGACGTATGTTGCTATGCATGTGGCCAATTTATCAAGACAAGAAGCAAATTAGTACTCAGTGGAAGCATCTGCTAAAATGTGTGAGATATACATGACATGTTTGCATGCCTGTCGTGGATCAAGAAAACACATGGGCAGTTGCAATCACTGTGATAATTATGAAGATTAACATGGACAGTTTTTTCTCTGAATTTGATTTTATAATAGTTGTTAAAATTGTTAAACTTATTACAATAGTAAAAGTGTTTAAATTTTAAACTTTTACAATGTCGATTGCTATTGAATAAAATATATCATATATGAAAAATGAGTCAAATAAATGGATTTCATTGGATGGTACAGAGGGGAAAAGAGTGCCATGAAGTCATGCATTACCTGCACCCACTCTTCCGGAGAGAGAGCATCCGTCGTTTGAAGAGGGAAGCTATTCAGAGAACGAGTTAAACGTTGTAGCACCAGATGCCAATTTCAAAGGGCGAGTTTAGAAAAGAAACCCATTCTATCCCAATCAGAAAAATCTCAACGACTCGACCAGATATCATGCTGTCACCAAGTCCAACGCCGATCTTTTGAAATTTATTCTCAAGCAGTGGAACAAGATTGATTACAGTATGACAGTAGCAACACAGAAAGCGTCACTAATTTTTTCAAGCATTTTCACCCGTCATGAAATGACCACGCAATCTGAATCATCTGTTATCATAATGAATGACGCCTCTTCATTGACAACTCAACTTGGGGTCTCAAAGTCGTTCTGCTCTATAATGGAACGTGATACCGGTCTGTTCCCCTTGCTCACTCGGTGCACTTCAAAGAGGATTAAAACAGCATGAAGACCTTGCTGGACGCTTTCATGCATGATGAGTACGGCTGAAAAGTTATATAAGACTTCAAAATGTAGCCTTCCTGGTGGGTATTCAAGTCGGTTTTCCAGGTGACCCTGCTATATTTGCCTTTTGGACACAACGGGGCACTAAAACAAGTGCGACTATCTACAGCGGATCTTGTTACATATGAGGAGTAACATCGTCATGTTGGTGCCACCAGTGTCTTCGTCAGACCAAAGATAAGGAAGGTTCTGAAGTGCAATGAGCGCCTCAAGAAGCTCAATAGTAAGGAGAAATCGGCTTGGAAGAAAAGCTTTGTTGCAGTAGTTCGGGGATTCCTGGGGAATCACAAAACCAAAAAATATGCAGAAATAGTTGAGACTCTGGTGAAAAACTACGGCAAATCATGCTACATTTTACAGTCTAGTGAAGTATCTATTAAGATGTTCATACTTTGTCGCTCTGACAGCTATTTGCCAGTGCACTGTCAGCACTCATACCTATAGACTCATCTTCGTGTCACATTACCTTTGTTAGCCAAGCAATGTTTGACTATTCTCGACGCTGGCAGTGGCAGAAATTAAGCAAATTGTTCAATTCCCTCTTACAAACAATTCAGACAAGATAATAGATATATAGATGGATAGATAGATAGATAGATAGATAGATAGATAGATAGATAGATAGATAGATAGATAGATAGATAGATAGATAGATAGAAGGATGGATGGATGGATCGATGGATGGAAGGATGGAAATATATATATATATATATATATATATATATATATATATATATATTTATATATATATATATATATATATATATATATATATATATATATATATATATATATATATATATATATATATATATATATAACCAGTGAACCCTTTAATTAGATTTATGGGGACAGTCACGCTGCAATCCCCATAGTGCCATGTTCGGTAATATCATTTCGAGGGGGAAATGTTATTTTTAATTAAGCGATTGTTTATCCAGCAGCGATTCCGACTTTTAGGGACATGGTATAGAGATGTTAATTGTAAAGCTGTCACAATTGTACAATCGCAGAAACACTGTTCCTATCAAACTACCAGTCAAGCTGACCCTTACTTTGACTCCTCTGCGCGGGGTGGCAGAGATATTTGACTGATTGTTTACGGTAATTTCAATTAGTATTTGCCACACAAATTTGCTTAGGTTTTAAAACCGCCAGATAGCAAAATTTAATCAGTTTAACACTTTCTGTAATATAAACCCGAGTAGGCGCTGGGAAATTTCCAAGAAACTGCCTCGTAAAAAACTGTTGTCGAAAACGGAATGTGTTGGCAAGGAAACGAAGAACTTATTTGGCGATTAGAGGGAGGAACTTTAAAAGTAAACGTAGTGTGACAATCCCATGTGAATTGTTGATGTATAACTCCATTTATGCTTTCCTTTGTAATTCAGATAAAGTATTGTTTCTAAAAGTAGAATATATTCTTCGTGAAATGACTCCGTCACTTGGTATATGTACTTGTCTGACTTATTTGTTTACATGCACGGGGCTTCAAGTAGGTTTGCTCTATATATTTGCTCCGATCTCTATTTATTTCACCTAAAATTTTCACCACTTGTATTTATATTTACTCGAACCATAGGGTAACCGGGCAACAAAATCTAGAGCGGTCAAACACTGGATAACGAAAACCAAATTAAGCGGAACACACACACACACGCACACACACACACATATATATATATATATATATATATATATATATATATATATATATATATATGAGGACTTTGTATAGCGCCTAGTCTTTAGAATCTCTAACCCCTTAACAACATATATAATGATATGAATTCACTACAGTAAAACAAAACAAATAAAACTTATGAAATTGGAAAACATAAAACATGCTGGAAACATTTAAGTTATAATAAAGTATTAGGTCTCTTAGTTTGTTCCTGCATTCAAAACAGGTGAGGTTTAAGGGTTCACTTCAACGTGACCACTGTGTTCTTATGTCTAATGTCAAATATGTCCATATGACTTCGTTTCTATAGTGTGAACAATAAGTATACGATTGTCAGAAGAGGACAGTGACGATCTTGCAGGTGTATACACATGGGTGAGGACGGATAGGTATGTTGGACTGGAATCTGTCAATGAAACGTATCACAGATTACACATATTTTGTTTGATTCTGTATTGAATATATAGCCAGTGTAGATTACAGAGCAGTAGTGAGGTGTGCTCTGATCGAGGTTCTCTAAAGATGAGCATAGCAGATGCGTTTTAAACTTATTGAAGTTTCTGGAGCAGATATTGTGACGAACCAGACAGAATTGAGTTACAAAATCTAGTCTTGAAAGTACTAATGAACACACAAGTGTTTTTGTGGCATCAACTGAACGATATTTGCGAAAGAAACTGATGCGTCTCAGTGGTACAATGGGAGAGTACTATCTAGTACCGCCTAGATTTCGTAATGTGTAAATGTAATGTTGGTGTTGCTGATATGTATTGTCTGAGGTAAACGATCGGAATGATAAAATACGTCTTTCTGTTGTGATAAGAATGGCCTATCAACTTCAGTTGTTTGGCTAGACTTGTATAGTTGGGAGTCATGGTGAGACACAAGGTGATGATATATGACACTTGAGAGCGGCTGAATGTATAGAGTGAAGATAACAGTCCCGAAAAAAGACACCTGTGGAACACCACGATATATATATATCAATGCTATACAATGGATAACACTTTTTTATTGACACTCTGCATTCGGTACCTGAGGCATGTTTTTCAAGCAACGAACGCAGGCAGTTATCTAGTTGTTCTGCTATAGTATGTAACTAAGTTGTTAGGTTTTCTTGGATGTCATGCATTAATTTTGTTATATTTATCATACTGATGATACTTTAGTAGCAAAAAACAGTGGAGGGTTAGATACGTTGGGATGGCAAATAATGCAGAGGTGATCTGATGCAAGTTCATGGGATACTAGGGACTATTGCAGTATATTATCATCAGGTCTATGAAGAAACCAGTCTAAAATGTGACCATGTTTTATGTGTGGGTTGGTTCACTGACTGTTTAAGGTTGAAGACATGAATGAAATCTAGGAGCTTTGACGTGTATGGATTTCTATGCAGTCAAGTTGAAAGTTGAAATCTCCAAGATTAATTAGGTTGCCACCTATCGCATTTCCATACTCCAGAATATTCGGAAACTGCTCCAAAAAGAGAGATTCAGTAAGCTTGTTCACTCGGACTATCCTACATGGATTTATAACGATAGCTTTATAAGACCCTCAAAAACGATATTGAATTGTACTAGATAAAAAAATATTTAATTAATAGCAAATAACAAAACCGCGACAACAAATACGTTAGAGGTAAGTTCATTTTCTGACACTTTTTTTTGTTCGGTTTCGTTTCGTAACAGGCCTTGGTTTAACAAATATATACCTGGTTTCACCCACTCAGTTTTTTTCTTTACAATTGGCTATACATATATTTGTAGAGTTTTTCAAACTTGACTAAAAAATATGTTTCTAGGGTTCAGCTTCTCTACTACTAATATAAAATGTAAGTTACATTATCATGAATATACCGTAAGAAAGTTACTTTAGTCTTCAATAGTAATGAATGATTATTATTAGTTTGTCTTATAATTCGTTAAACTTAGAATTTGTCTGATAGTGCATCTGCAGTCACAGACACTCATTGTTATTAGCAAAATTGAAAAAGACTATTGATAATACTCGCTCATCTTTTATTAATTTACACGAAGTGACATGGTTCGTAAATGGCACCTACACACCCCCCCTCACAAACGATGTTAGTTATCATACAACAACAGTATATACACTATCCATTCCAAACATGTTCCACCTTCATTATGAAGTACATTACTCACTTTTACGGAGAGTTGCTCCGTTGTGTTTTATCAGTTTTATAAGTTTCACTTTGTTCGATTTGAACACTTCACCATCGGAGTATAGCAAGGTGCAAATATCTTACATCCAAGTATCCTTGGAGTTCTTGCCCAACAAGAAGTATTGGTAAAGCGACAATTAAACGTGGCTCCGAAGTCATTAATTGATATGTACATTACTTAGAGATGCTCCCACGGTGTGCCACACATATTGAATCATCATGCAAATCAACAATGTTTTTTAAACTTATTTTTGTTTAAGAATAAGAACTAATTCAACATGCTTGTGAAAAATCCTGTTTGTAGCAGACATATGTATGTATGTATGTATGTATGTATGTATGTATGTATGTATGTATGTATGTATGTATGTATGTATGTATGTATGTATGTATGTATGTATGTATGTATGTATGTATGTATGTATGTATGTATGTATGTATGTATGTATGTATGTAAGTATGTGTGTGTGTGTGTGTGTGTGTGTGTGTGTGTGTGTGTGTGTGTGTGTGTGTGTGTGCATGCATGCATTTATGCATGAATGTATTTATCTATGTCATATTCAAGTCTTACAATGGGCATTCATTAAGGTTCCGTAGATCTAAATAAATTGTATTATTGTTAAACTCTTGTACGTGCTTTTTGATTGTAAGATCTGCGTAATTAAGTTTGGATGGGAACCAATACAAAAAGAAATATACATATATAACTCTATTAAATGCTTTTTCCACGAAATGCTTATGTTGAAAGATTTCCTTACAGGGATTTATGTATGCGTGATGTATTGTGCATATTCTGTAATTGTAAAATAATCTAATCCTCTAATCCATATTTAGATAGCAAAGCACATATTTGCTTGTTAATGTATCGAGAAGAAGAACTTGAATGTAATAGTCTAGTAAAAAAATAACGTGACCCATTTGAAAATGAAGTGAATATTAGATATATAAAACATGGATTTACGAGTACACAGGGTACTACTTTAGTGAACATTTATTGGAATAAAGAAGGTTGACTTATTTCTTGACTCAATGAACATTCAACGTCTGATTTACTTGTTTTGTATAATGAAACACATGAATTGCTGACTATGGTTAACGGCAGTAATATTAGCAGATGCTGGCGGAATTTGCAATTGTTTTAGAACTTCTTTACAACTTTGCTGCCAACAAATTATTACGATCTAACACATTATTCATGTCTTTTTGTATTAATGATGTTAAATCACTGAAAAAAATATGATTCTTTTATCCGTTATTATCAACGAATTTTCATTATAAAACCTGATCCATAATTATGCCAGTTTTACATTGGCAAATAAATGCCTTCCACCGCAATAATGGAGAAATTTCGTATTGCCTCACTCTGGACGTAGAACTACGATATTTGTTATACCGGGCATAACATCAAATTCCTCTTGATTCAGTTCCTTAGTTTCATTGCCTCTTTCGTGGTAGATGTTTCTAGAAACAATGATCATTCTTCCTTGGAACTATATTCTTCGATTATACTGACATGCGCTGCTCGTACTGTACAGCGTTTTAAATATGAATTTGGTTTTATTAAATTATATAATATACTTTTTCCTTTCGTTGACCAATGAACTGAAGGTCTGACAAGTTCACTGTGTCGGGTGAGTCATACGTGCTTTATCTTTTAACTAGACATTCATTTTCTTCAAATCATAAGAGTTATCTAATTTGAGATTAAAACAGATTTTCTTCGTGTTGCTGTTTCAATAATAATACTAATACTACTACTAATAATAATGATAATAATAATAATAATAATAATAATAATAATAATAATAATAATAATAATTATAATAATAATAATATGATTTTTATTCTTATTATAATTATAATTATTATTATTATTATTAATGATAATAAAATTAATGCTAATATAATTAATATGGATCAAGATAGGTTTTAGGTGAAGGCGAAGGTTACATCTAATGTATTAAAAACGTCTAGCACAATTGTGGCAGGTTGAATTGTTAGTTTATGACATAGCTGTTTATTTGCAAGTAATTTTCTGAATAGTTTAATACATTAGATTAAATACAAACAACGATGATCTTTGAGGTGTTATCTTGTTCCATATCTGGGGCAATGCTACGACAAACTACGACGATAGCAGAGCTCTTATGTTGGCCTGGATATATTATGATTGTTTCTTGACTATGCTAATCATCATATACATTTTCATCAACTTCATACAAAAATCAATGACAACATTGATTGCTGATGTGTAAATATAAGGATGTGGTTGGTTATTTCACAATATACAAATAAGTTAGCATACTTATTCCCATCATCAATGATATATTTCATTTTCGAACAAAGTATTATAAATTTAACAATCTAATTCGTGCTTCTGCACCACAATTAGTAGAATGACCTCTGCAATCTTTATATAGATCAACATGGCAGTGTTCAATTTCTATAACTATCATATGGGCTCCATTTCCCCGACAGAATACACGGAAACTTTTATTTAATGCGACCATTGAGTTTTGCTGTGAATAGTTAGGATGGATACAAAGGTTATTCATAATTAGGTTGAACAAGGAGAGTGAACTTCGGACATTACTCGTAGAAACAAAACAATGTACTACCCTATCCGTTGCAATTGAGAAACAGCACTGGTATTACTAAAAGCTGGTATAAAGAGTTACCTATCACAATTTGTACTTTCACAACATACAGTACTGGTTTGTTTTCTTCTGTTCAACTTGCGTGTTAAATTAGTGTTCATTATAAAATATAATATTGTTATTTTTTTGTATTGGGTTCGCTGTTCTTATCGATGGTTTTCTTGGTCTCATACGATATTGGCAATCCATTAAACGTAACCGCTTTCTAACGGTTCGCCCATTGTTCTGTAACACTTAAAATCTGGCTCAATTGCAAAGTCATCTGAATAATTTTGCTGTGTCAGTATTGCTGTTTTGAATATATGTTGTAGATTAATCTGAATCCTTATGAATTCACTGTTTACTATTTCTATTTTAGATAATACGTTAAAACATTTCATAACGTTAGTTGAAAACTTTCAATTTGTCACAGTTTACGTGAGAAAACTTGCACAACAACACTTACTATAAAAATAAAATAATGAAATATTTGTAAGGTCTTAATTATATGTAATTATTTTGCACGGTAAATGAGAATATTTAATTTGCCATTAGCATAAGAGCATAATGATTATTTCACCTGTCAATTAGATAATCATGATGGCGTGATATGAATCTACCGAAATGACGAATATGTCTACTATGGAAATTTTGGATGCCGTCTTGTTCGAGTGTCAGTACAGCATATTTACAAACTATAACAAAAATTGACGCACACTCATTTATCATTTCAAAACAACGAAAACAGCCATGGATGCTGATTCCAATATAGCATAATACCTTTACCAGCAGGTAAATATCTGGAAGAGGCGTGCAAAAACATAGCAAAAAACGATCACAATTTAAATTGGATCAGATTATTATCATAGATGCAGTAATTAGTGTTCGAGTGACTGAAATAAAAAAAAACATAATCTGTAGACACTTTATAGCTAACTCAAATTATTTTCTAACTTGGTAAAGCACACTAGATGTTATGATTTTCATAAACGAATCAGTAGACATATGAGTAAGTTCAAATATATTTGGGAGAGCAAATCCTTGGCCAGACGTTCCGCTTGCCTACAGGAAGTAAAGGGTCTAGCATAGCCTCTCGTTACAGGTGCTGCTGGACAGGAAGTTACTTCCATATGGCCTATCCTACACTATTGTGTCCAAAGCAGCACAAATTAAAAGACAATTTTTCAAAAAAATCGTAATGTCCATTTTCAAATACGATACACTTGGATGTAAATAAGAATAGGTTCCACGAACCCCTTCCCAGTGCCCAGAACCATTGCATCGGAGCAAACCGCGTCTTTATATGTCGCAGCTATCTTCAAAAGTCAACGAAACGCTCGTATTATAACTAATGTTCCCTTTAATTCCTTCCAGGACAGTGAGAGAACCATGTTTGGTGTTTTGAATGGACTCATCACAGTTTATTACTGAATATTAAAAAGAACATGATCGTTTAACTATTTGTATTTAGCTAAATCTGTTAATGTGGTCACACAGTTCAAAACTACTATTGATTACGTTCAAAGTGTACGATTGTTATATAAAATATACAGTTACATTTACTAGTCATTTAGCAGAACCACTCTCTCAACTCAGTATCCAGAAGTAATGAAAAACGAAATAATTAAAGGGTTTTGAAAATTTTAATAGCAATTAATTTATTTAATGAATTATGTGTTCATTTTCGGAAATAGGTAACGCTAAATTAATGACGTTACACCAAAGTGTTACCAAATACAATAATAAAGAACAAAAACGAAAGGTGGATACAATTTCTTTAATTAACGAATTATTTTCATTACTTATTATGAGACTTGGACTTTATATTACTCGGTGCAGTAATACTTCTATATACAACGTTCCTTAACTTAAATGTATTGACAATTTGAAAATTCTGCTCCGAAATAGATTCTTCCACTAAAATAAAGTTTGTTAAATACCAGTTTTATATTCTACGACAAGTACATTTTCATATACGGCAATTTCAGTTAATTTGAGAGGTGCCTCGTGTATGACTGTTTGCACACGTTTTGCGCGATTCGTGCAATGGCACACCATGTGAGCATCTATGTTTAAGTAATTTACCTGTCAACTAACGACGTCCGAGCAATGTTTCATATTTATTTTACCAGTACTCATTGATTCTCTAGCAGAGTAAAAGCTATTATAATTGGTGGTATCGTTTAACCTAGATGACAAAAAAATCTAAGCACCAATGATAATTCAATGAAGATATTTTCACTGTGATTTGCACCGATTGTACAGCTTTTAAATCAACCAAAGTGGAAATGTTAAATTCAATGCAAAAACATCACTTAATATATGCAAGCATGCATACATACATACATGCATACATACATACATACATACATACATACATACATACATACATACATACATACATACATACATACATACATACATACATACATACATACATACATACATACATGCATGCATGCATGCATGCATGCATGCATGCATGCATACATACATACATATATGCATTTGAAAACTTGTAGATTATTATCAAGTTTTAAATTAAATATTACTCCAGTTTATATAACAATAATATTAACATTCTTATGCTGCCTATGTCTTTAAACATATTATTGTTATTATTATTAGTATTATTATTATTATTAATATTATTATTTGTAGTAGTAGTATTAGTAGTAGTAGTAGCAGTATTATTATTATCATTATTATTATTATTATTATTATTATTATTATTATTATTATTATTATTTGTAGTAGTAGTATTAGTAGTAGTAGTAGCAGTATTATTATTATTATTATTATTATTATTATTATTATTATAAGAGGCCCGCTCAGATGGCCTTGTGGTAAGAGCGTCGTCCTCGTATGCGCAGTCGTCGGTTTGATCTATTCAAACCAAAGATTTACAAATATAGTTCGTTTTAGGACTGTTCGGCCTGTTGTCATGATAATCGGACTAGGTGGGACATCATAGTGCATGTCTGCGGCATGATGCCAAAGTGCCATATATCACTATAAATTGCCTAACTTCAGACATCGTAGCGGTATGACCTAAAAACTCTTAAAAGCTACGTTAAATAAAATCTAAACCAGACCATTATTTTAAGACAATAAGTGTTACGTGCTTAGGCTCGAATAAACAGTAACATAGAAAGAGTGAAAATAACAAGCTTGTAAAAACTTAATAAACAATTTATTGAGTACAAATATTTTTTTTCAGAAAAGAAAAATAAACTTACGGTTTTAAGAATCAAATAAAAAATTAATCCAAAAATAATTGAAAATATTATCCACTAGAGAAATTGCAAAAGTCCTGGTAATAAAATGTCCAAATAATTCTAAGTTCGAATTCCAGCGATGTATCCAATATGAAAATCGATGACACTTGATGAAATCAGTTCTTGTTAATAAAAATCTCTATGAGCACAATTCTTTTCCAGATAAATAACAACATAATTCCTCTTGATCAAAATGAATTGACACAATTTCCAGTACAAGGTAATTTATAATAACTCAAAGAGATACAACTTAATTTTCTAACAGCCTAATTTTCTATTGAATAGCTCTCTCCCAAAACATAGTTTATATGTCTGTTTTTTTTACGTAAACAAGGGATCACGTGATCTTCTAGTAACTATCAGAACAAATTTACCTTCAAAAACTCACGTACCCAGCGTATGACCCAACTAAAATTAGAAGGATGTTTATATAAAACTCCACAATGTCCTTGGAACCAACCAATCATTTTAAAACCTTGTTTACAACTCTTAAACTAGGTCAGAAATGAGGTCAACACCTGGTGTTCACTCTGTAAAGTACAGGTCACCCCCCCCCCACCTTCAGTGAACGAATCTTAAAACTTAAAATGCCAAATTTAAATCTAACAAACAAACAAAAATAAAAATAAATATAAATGACTGATATCAAATATACGTAACATAATATAATGGTTCAATAGGATAACGACGTAATCCGGTATGCTAACACATATCAAGTTGTTATATGAGGCTGTAAACATAGATGTTTGTGGGAATTAACAGGTTAGATTTAGCTGTTAGTCCCAACTTCTTCGTGTTTTTATATTTGCTAAAGCCAGTGTATTTTTATTTGGTCAGTCACGTAATAGCTATATTGGTAGCACTTCAAAGGATCTGACATAATTTCACTAGGTGTTTGCACATTTCTACTGTTAAGTGTTGTGAACATGTCGAATGTCGCTATCATGATTATTGATTCACTTTTTGTAGTAAGTCGGCATTATCTCCATCATGTTGAGCAAGATAACATTTCTAAATCAGGAGATCTATGATATTTATGACACAACATTCCAGTTCTTGGTTGGAGTTAACCATTTAGTTTGTAGTTGAATTCACTTTGTGATGTTTGACGAGAATGAGTCAGGCCATTTTTACACGTGTATGTGTGAGAGTTACAATCAACGACATGAGTGAACGAACAAATAGGGATAAACAAAGAATAAACATAGAATGATATGTGTCAGGTAAAATCGACACGCGATGTATATAATAGAAACGTCATTTACAAAGACTATAATATTTTAATTTAGCCGCATGTAATTTACATTTCTGAATTAGCCGGCCTATTAAATATTCGCATTTATGTCAAATGATCAAAGACGTGCACTTGCAAGATTAACTGTATACTACGTTTGTCACTGCATAATGAGACGTTATATAAAATTGTTATAGAACTTGCAACTTTTACTGAGTCTGATTAAAGAGTTCCTTAACCACGGAAAGTTATACTTATAAAGATTGAATAAGGACATTATTTATTAACAGCCTTTAGGCAAGGACGATTCAGTCATGTATTCGTTCAAAGAAGCAATTAAACAGTTACAATATTCTTAACCGGCATTGAGGCATAATGCATCTAAACATGAACTCTGTTCATAAATGCAGGCGATATAACTGATACGAAATATACCGTCTTAAATATGCTTTAGCAATTGCAGATTGTCTTCGTCTACAAATCGCAAACAGCAAATTCAGCATACAAATTTCAAAATCTTCTCTATATTACACATTTTTTAAGTGCATTTTAATTATTATTGATAGAAGGACAAAAGGACCGGATGATACAATCGTTGACACTACATTAAGCGAAATAACGATTTCTTCACAAAGGAGAGAACATAAAGAGGAAGACATTACAGCGAAAGCCATTTATGGTAAATCGACGTTTACATCATGTAAATAGTGCCTCCACTTAAAGTTATAATATGTCGTGTTTATGTGCATTAATTTGCCATTGAAAGTGACGCCAATGCACCACAATGATTTTAATGTACGATCTAGCTACAATGTATTGGTCAAACTCTGATATGGAGAGGTCTTTTATCTCTTCATACATGTTGTATTTTGCGACTACAATACAATTTGTCGGACTTTATAGAGCATGTTCGACTTTTTCCTGTAGCTATGCTGGTGACTTTTGTACACACAATATGACGCTCAAACTATTCTAAATGTTGATGGAAATATTTCCTGAAGTATAATTTTACTTCCGTTGCCAATATCATTCGTTTCTGTGTTTTTTAGTCTTAAGCAAGATGGACAATGTTAATATTAACAAAACAAAATTATCTTATAATGTTCAACTCCAAAAACGATAGTAGTCTTAGATGTTTATCATAATGGAAAAGTTATATTTTCTTAAATTAAATTATCTGATTATTTAAATCGTTTGTATCTTACAGCTGAAGCAAAGAAAACGAAATACCCAAAACAGGATCCATACAATGGCCAATCACAAAATGTATACATGAATATTGTTGATAGCTCAAACGAATAATATTCCTTTACGCAGCAAAATCTGACAGATAAGCACTCAATCCGCGTGGACGAGTTGCCTTCAATGTTTGTGAGCCGAAAGATGCAACCAAATTTGTATGAAGAATAATACAACGTGAATATAACCAGATTAGTTGCATACAAATATAGTGTTAATCCACAAGACTACCCCTCATATTCGTCGGTATTACGTAATGTAGAAGCAAGAACAATTAAGCTATTGTACTCTTCTGATATCATCGTTAGTCTTAATGACCTGCCGTGTATATGATGAAATGAACTTTATACGGCAGGTGGATTATATAGTACATACATAATTTCGTCTCTGTTTTTACGTGAATTGATTACCTATCCAAGGCACGTGCCTCAAAAGGAACTCAAAAGTCGGTATGTCAAATGTGTGTATGCATGTCGGCGATTTCAAGGTGACTTGATACATGTGATCTATATTGACAAATCAGTGCTCACAAATCAATCCGTTACGAGTATAAATTACTAGTTAGAAGCAGTCTCGATTACACTAGTCTCGATGTACTCGATGAAATGAGTATGCTATATTATTTACTCAAGAAAACAAGACATGAAGTTTATAGTTCATATTATCAGGTTTATCAGAACAATTTGTATAAAATATGAAACAGGTTTAGTATATATGATTCTAACAATACAATCATAATATATCATTACTGTACACAACAGTGCACAATATGGTTTTTGACACCATACAATAAATTTCTCCAAGTATACTTATCTAATTATATTCTTAAGAACATTGATCATATTAGAATTATATCTCATGGACAGAGACTTTATTCAGATTTCTATCCAAATTCAGACTTTGAGCCCTATTTTTATAAATGTCAGTAATTGCGTTATATAGGTTGTACCTATGTTGTGAATCAACACACAAATGGAAAGTATCATTTTGAAAAACATTATGAAAATCGCAACTGACGTTTAAAGGAGAGATGAAATTTTGTGTCTTCATTTGTACAACAATTGTGGTTATTTGTCTTCACTATACATAATTAAGTAGATGTGATTTCGGATCCAAGTTTTTGGACTGTTGTACAAGTAAAATGACTCTATATTAGTAATTCGCTCAATACAAAGCATTCCACTTTCGAAACCAATGAAATATAATTGAAAACCAATGGATGCTTGGATTTAAAGACAGTGCAACACAATGGGAGGGTAGGAAAACGTATTAAACAAACAAATGATGAATAAATAGATGTTCCCTAAAACACATATGTAAACTGACCCACACATCTACCCAATAAATATACTACACATATAATATAGTGAACAGATTACATATACCTGTATGTGTAATACGAAGAAGAGTATGGTTCTCACATTTCAAATGTGCACAATCAAAAGAATATGGTTGAAGGAGTCATACGAGACAAATGAACAGACCTGAATACGACTTAAAGAATCATATGATGAAATAAGTAAGTATAAATAAATAAATAAGTATAATTCACACAACAATATAATACAAATCACAAATACGTGCTTCACATAGCCATCTTATAATATTTAACATATTTGGTTCACACAACTACATGATGATACTAATAGATAATGTATTGTTCACACATCCAAATGTCACAAAATATAGTATGGTTGAAATGACCATGTGTTACAAAGGCAATTAGATACAATTCACAACCACTTGTCCTTGTACACATTATACATCGTAACGGTCCTAATGCCACAGTTGCAAAGTGAGTCATAAGTACTAGCCTTTCTCCAAAAGTAAACGGCCGTATTCAAAACTTCCCACCATGAAACAGATGCAGTGTCGGTTCCAATGGTTTAAGGGACACAAAAAGTGATAAGAGTTTAACTTTCCTCGCCATTCTAACCTATCGGAGCATCTATCGACCCATCAACACATACAGAAAAGTACGACAGCCATATGGCTGTAGTTCGCAAACATTTGACGTCTCTGGCATGATTCAAACGATCACTGAATCGCATATAACTTCATATAAATACATGAAGAAGAAAAAAATGCACTCTGCCAGGGATATATTACTTTTTAAATACCGTGTAATACGAATATCTCGCCGCGTGCAACCTTCGGGGAGATGCACATATTATATATATATATATATATATATATATATATATATATATATATATATGTATACAATAAAGAAATGCACCAAACTAGGTAACTCTTTAAGTGTCTAAGAAGTTAATAAACACAATTGCTCTCAATGCATATCAAATTATATTTCTAGCTTTATTCCATGACATGTGGTATTTCGTCATTCTTGATAACTTTTGCTAACTAAATCACATTTTCTTGTTTGCTTATATAATATGATTGCTAAAGAAGATGATGTAATGATAAATAATGTTTGCATGCAACTATATGTAGATGATGTGCTGAAATATATTGAACGTTTGTAAACACGACACGCAAAGTGTTTGGTTTGATATCGTTGTTTTGCGTGCTGGCAGACTTTACAATTCTAAAAAGCATACATTATTTAGTTCTTATACTTACAATATTATGGAAGCGCTATTTTATTTGCAATATCGGATAAATTGCTTGCATTTAATAATAACTTGGACTGTGACATATTTTTCAACATTTATTATACAGAATAAGTCGTAACATTTTATATTGCCAGAATACTAGCACTAAGTTCGCTCAGTTGCTTCAGTTTGAGAAACGACAATCTGGAAACATTTCTTAGAGTACGTGTTTTGCGAACAGGAAACATGGTGTCCATTCTACAATATTTATATTGATGGTCATACAATGTCAAATATGCATCGAATTGCAGGTATGTGCTGTATATTATAATATTTTTGTATATAACGGTTTCTCGTTTTCAGACAAAGAATCACGCGTGATACTGAATATTGTTACGTGCTTATGATGGAATAAGCAGCAACATAGAAAGAAGTGAAAATAACAAGCTGGTAAAATTTAACAAACAATTTATTGAGTACAAATATTTTCATAAAAGAAAATATTAAAACTTACGGTTTTAGAGAATCAAGTCCAAAAATTAATCCAAAAAGAATTCAGAATATAATCCACTAGTGGAATTGCAAGAGTCCTGATAATAAAATGTCCTAACAGTTCCCGGTTCGAAACTTGACGATGTAATCTAATATGGACGACAATGTTACTTGATTTAGTCAGTTCTTGTTAATTAAAATATATGAGTACATATTCTTTTCCAGATAAACAAATTCCTCTTGCACCAAGCAAATTGACACAATTTCCAGTACACGGTAATTAAAAATAACTCAAAAAGAAGACACAACTTAATATTATAAACGCCCAACTTCTACTGAATAGCTCTCTCCTAAAATATGATGTATATCTCTGTCTATTACGTAAACAAGTAGCAGCAGAGGGGAGGGGGTGAATCCGACAACCGTTTTAGGCGTCGACGAGGCTTCCTTCTCGTAGATGTTTTATAGAAGGGTCTATTTGACAAACTGAGGTTTCCTAGTAAATATATAACAGAAAGGTCTATTTGGTTCCTTGTAGGGGTCCAATGGCAAAATAAGACGCCATGTCGTTGTCCCCCCCCCCTCCTCTGCTGCTATGGGTTAACCGAATATTGTATCAAGTCCGACACGATATCGCGTCACAAATCCATGTGGAATTGACTGAGCGCGACTAAAGATATTTCTAAATCGATTATGATCCATATCACCGGCGCACCAAGTTTGCCAAATATTTCGTAGCGTATGAGTATCAACTCCGTTAAACTCACATAACAAATTGCAGTTATCTCTGATCACTTTTGGTATTTGAGTGTATCGTTGAGTGACATATATCACGTCGGTGCTTTTATGCCTGCCTCTGGAAAATATCCTAGCGGGATTCTTTTGATTGTCTAACATGATATCTTCGTATACGACTGAATTGTTAATATCTCCATTAATATCATCAATGATCGGTGCTTCATCGATATTGGTTATAAACTCAATAATACACTCGCCAGATTCTTCTACAGCTTTGTTGTTAAAATCTTTTAACACATTGTAACATCTCTGATCGTCTACACTCGGAGCTACCAAATACAATTTGTCCCATTTCATCCATCTCGCTATTAAATTAAGTAGCAGTTGTGTCTTGCCGCTTCCAGATGGTCCGATTATAATCCTTCTAATTGAAGTCGGCAACATCGCATGGTCTTTACTAGGTTCCCGTCGTCGGGTAGCTGAATAATCAATTACATTCATGTTATTATATATAAATTATGGATCTATATTGTGTGAAGTGTAAGGCGCGTACTGGTACAGATGACTTAACGACGATTACAACTAAAAATAACAGATCAGCACTTTCCAGTAAGTGTGTACAATGTAGTACAAAAAAATTTAGATTTGTTTCCCTTGATAAAATCAACAATTTAAAAAAAAAAAAAACGAGGAGGTGATATTGCAGCCAAGCTAGCTAAACTCCCAGGAACACCATGGGCAAAGTATCCAGGAGAAAAGCACCTTCCAGGGTATAGTTATTGTGGACCCGGGACGAGACTCGATATTAGACTCGATGATCATAACCAACGCCGACCCGGTGAATATCCAATAAACCCCATTGATAAAGTGTGTCATGCTCATGATGTCGCTTATAAAAGCAGCAATCTGCAACACAGACATCTCGCAGATGTGAAATTGATTCACGCGTTGAATTATATCACTGATAAATCCTTCAAAGAAAAGTTGGCTTCATGGTTAGTAAAATCGGCTATGAAAGGTAAATTGATGTTAGGTGCCGGTAATTAATAACAACATGGAATCTATTTATTATTCTCCAAAAGGATATTGGCGGGGCAAAGCAGCAATCGGTAAACTCGCTAGCGCCGCGAAGGTGAAAAATACCACTTCAGCGGATTGGTTATCTAAACAGGCGATATGGCAAATTTATCTACCACCGCCTAAACAATTTAACTACTCGCATTTTGATGTCACCGTTCCTAATGAGGTTCATCAAGCTGATATATTATTTCTGCTGCATGATGGTGGCTACAAATACGCGTTAACTGTAGTTGATGTTGCGAGTCGATACAAACAAGCAGAACCGCTAAAGACAAAATCATCAATTGAAGTGGCTTCTGCATTTGAAAGGATTTATCGAAGGGGTCCTCTGCGCTGGCCAAATCTATTACAAGTTGATCCTGGTAAGGGATTTCCGGGTGTGGTTCTATCAACAATGAAGAATCATAATGACATTATCAGACGAGGACATACTTCACTAAACCGCGATCAGGCAATTGTTGAACGATTTAATCGTACACTTGCTGAGCGGTTATTTGGATATCAGTACGCGAAGGAATTTATTCAGGATAAACGATCTCGTGAATGGGTCAAGAGATTACCAGGTGTAATTACCGCGCTGAATAATGAGGTTACTCGAACGATTAATATGAGACCTAACAACGCGATTAAAAAGAAGTATATATCCGTACAACCACAAAAAGATTTTTCAAAACAACCAATACTCGGTAATGTCGCTCTTAGGTATTTATATGAACCATTAGAACTCGAAGGTGGCAAATAAAGAGCTACTGATTATATTTGGAGTGTCACCGTGCTTAAAATATCTAGGATAACACGATCTACGGGTAGACCAG
Organism: Unio pictorum; assembly: GCA_030141615.1. Classification (NCBI taxonomy): domain Eukaryota; kingdom Metazoa; phylum Mollusca; class Bivalvia; order Unionida; family Unionidae; genus Unio; species Unio pictorum. Next base: position 6,588,328 of record JARLTB010000360.1, on the reverse strand, counting down.
CAATCTATAGACTGGATTTGACAGCTCCTCAGCGAGGATTTACTCGTGAACAACTACAAGTGTGACACCCGAGGATACTCAATTACCGCCGCGTGGTCTTAACCAGCACCTTTTCGTCTGTTACATTCAAGACAAGACAGCATCACATTATCCCTGGTATGACCTACGCTGCTATCTTTTCTGTCTACGGTAAATTGTCGAGGATCTTTATCCGAACAACACCAAAGCATTATACAATTGCAACTCGCGCAGTGATTATTTTGTTGTTGTTTCAGTGTGATTATTAATTCAGCATCAATATCAAATTCTCTATTAATTTTTTTATTCTGCTGTTTATAACCAGAAAGTTTTTTCTGATTATGTCATCGCTGACAATATCACTTATTGTAGTGTCATTATCATCTAAAACAACTCTTCGAAGCTGATTTATTCTTCATACTCTGGACACTGCGAGATAAACTAAATTTGACCACTCGATGTGATTATCCACCATCCAAACAATCGTATCCTGATATAGTCAATCCCTGTGAAGAATGTATCGTCGCTGCGTAACCTAGCGTCCATGGGGATTAATCAGCGCGTAATGCATCTTCAACGACTCTGATATCAACAAGAACAATATCATTTAACACTAAATTCATTTTCACGCTGTCCTGGAATATCAACTTCAATATTCTGTTTTCGTGTATCCGAAGGTCTATAACACAACGGTACTGGAAATGTTGTAAATTTGTATTTTCATGCAATTCAAATAACTTCATCTGAAGTGTTCTCTGACTATATTTCTACTCGCCACTATCAAATCGTTTGGTCTCCACGCTTACCATAAATCTTTTAATAGTGTTTCCGAAATTATTCTACGCGCTGTTTCACATTGGATTCTATCCGGTTGTAATCTGATTAGTTTCTTGAACTCGCGTAATTGTTCATCAAGTGCTCTGTGATCGGTGTTAATTTCTTCATAATGGTCTACAAAATTCTTGAGCCAATCATGTGGGGATAAACCGACAAGTGGTGGTGGTTGGCCATGATCGCCGCACATGACAACTTTTGTATTCGCTAACAATAACCAATCGAGAAATTTTTGTAATACATCTAATGACACTTTGCATATCTCATCCCAAATAATAACTTCATGAATAAATTTCTCACCCATTCGTTCAGGAGTCCGTTCATCGCCTTTCCATCGAAAGAAACTGTGATAAGTACAAGCATTCATCCCTCGTTGTTTCATCTCTCTGGCGGGTCTGTGGGTTGGTGTTAACACAATCATATTTGATTTCACACGAAATAATTCAATCGCACGAGTCGTCTTTCCTGACCCGCCACAGCCGTTTAGGTAGTTGGTTTTATGTCGACATATTAGATCCGATATATGTGGTGCATTAGATAGTTCTGATATTTTATCACCTTTCAAATATTTATCTTCAATCATAACATCTGCTGATTTGGAATAGTCACAAGGTATTTCCCGCTTAATTCTCCATGATCCCCATCTATCATCTGAATTAGTGAATTCAGCCACTGCTTTGCTGTATTTCGCGTCTATATAAAATGAATCAGTGGCTACTCTAACTGCGGTGTCAGGAAATCTTTTTATCATCGAAAATCATTTGAATGAAGCATGAACTAGCATAGATGCCCTCAAGTGAGTATACTGAAGACTGTATCCATCGTTGTAAGTAACAATTGTACCAAATTTTGTTCTATCGGACAAGAAGGCGTCTTTACGATCTACGTATATACCCTTAGATGTTACATCCGCGATAATAAAATCGTAGTCAACGCTATCTATAATCAACATTGAAGAATATCGTTTATTGTCGTATTTTCCACCCTGAGTAAATTTACCAATTATTCTTCCACCGAGATCTTTTGCGTTTTTGTTTCTGATTTCAAATAACTGTCTGGACCATTTCACGATATTTTCTTCGTCAAGATCGGGTAGTTGTTTTCATTGTTCGCTGATTATACTATCTAGATTGGGTTGTGGTTACCAGACTTCAGTCTGAGCTCGATAGGATATAATCGCTTCACTGACAATCAGCAATATTAGCATTCTATAATCAATCGGATACCGTAACAACACTATTGGCATCCAGTGTTTTTCAGATGTATGTCTACCAATCCAAACATAACAACACGGATGAAGGCCTGTAGCCAATTCAAATGATACCACACGAGCGAATCCGGTTAAATCAAAATCAGGCAGTGATCCATTAATAGCAACACTGGCCAAATCGTTTAAAGTATTCAGCGCATTCACCGTACCCGAGAAAAATCGCCGGATAACACGCGACCATATCAACCGAAATAATACTTTCACGGTCGTATTTTGTATTCCATAATCCACCGTGGTTATATTCTATACAACCTAATTTAATGTCTGTGAGAAACTCACCTCGCGTTGGTTTCCATGTGTTTTTCTTTCTCGCAAAGTGAGCTGCAACAGACGGAATTGTTAAACAGTTTGTTAATAATTGTTCATCGTCGAAACTCTTCGAGAAACTACTAGCTAGTTTTTATCAATGCCTGTTGGAGGGCTTCAGTGCGGTATAATTCTCCATTGGGTCTTACAAACTGATCAAATCCACCCTCGGGGTTTTCAGCGCTGTGACGTAACCATATTGACACAGGATCGTTTTTACTCAACTGGTGAATAAAATCAAATAATTTTTTCTCAGAGAATTCTGGACTGGAAAATTCTTCGGTCATATATTTTATCGTTCTATCCCGCGGAAATATTGTTACTGCAGATGTCCATGCGTGTTCGTTATGATCAATAATTTTTATTGGAGCTCCATTTGATTTATATTTTGATTCGTATAATACATCACCGGTTATTGTCATTACCGATATTGGGAATCTTAATGATGTTTCTAATTTATTTATATCTTGAATTGTTGCCCCTCGCTGTTTCACTGTTAACTCCCACTCGTTTATTTTTTTACGTCTTAGATCAGTCAGTTTGTTTCCACGCAGCTCATTTGTGAATGTTCTATTATTCGTTATGCCACACAATTTATTTTTGATAGTTTCATGGGTTTTAGTTTTTCAATACTCGGTTTATCATTTAACGAATATATCCCATAAACAACTGCTGTTACCGGATAAGATCTCTCGTAGTATGGTTTGTCAATTCCAGTCAGAATTCCTGGTTTGGAATCTTGACTCACAACGACGGCTTTTTATCCTTCAAGATGGGTTCGTATTTATCCCTGACAATCTAATCTCCCGTGTCTGAACTGATAACGAATTTTATTCTGAAAAAAATACCTTTTTCGCCCAAGATGTGAGATTATCTTGCCTGCGCTTTTATCATTCATGGTAGTATCAACACTACCATCAATTCGAAATGTTGACCAACAGTGTGATGCTCCATCGTGTTTGAATTCATTAAAACAATCACAGATTTTACCTATCATGGTTCCATCACGAATTTTACTCTTTGGTGTAACAGAGACTCTATCGAGATTGAATTTTTTATTTTTCCAAGGCTTAATTTTCGATAATCTCTCGAATTCCTTCATATTATAATTAAAACAAGTATTAAAATAGAGATTTTATTGTATAATGAATCATTGCAAATGGCTTATGATTGGATCAGTAACGACGTGTAACAAATCATGCAAAAAGGAGTTTTGTGGGTAGCATATGCAAAGCGTTCGCAACGGGAGTTATGGGCCTTTACCCTGCATACGATGTGGGATAGGGGTGAGAGGAAAATCACAATTATGTCTCGGTTGTGGTGGTTGTGGTGGTAAGAGATACAGAGAGCTAAAGCGTTATTATGATAGGAGAATCAAAGATTCCATATAGAATTCCATCAATAACTCTACCTCTGACATCGTCAGTGACAAGGTCATAAGAACACCCCAAGACTACATTAATATATTTCCAATTAACATAATAATTCAACCAAACAATGAATTAGACAAACAATAGTATAGTATATTAATGAACCAAGAATTCCGACCACACCCTGTGATTGTAAACTATGAGGCATCTAGTGATGGTATTATGTCTAATCATTTTATATAACACCAAAGGAGATAACTCGTTTAAGTATATTTACGGCCTATGAAAGAGTTATCTCCCTTAGATTGTGTCACCTAATTTCGATGGGCTATCTTATGATTGGCTGGTTTTAACTGTCACAATTCTTAGCGGATATAATCAATTATCTGTTTTGTAAAAAACGAATCAAATATATAAAGTTTACAAACAATTGGATTCTTTTTTTTATTTTTTTGTTTCAGGTATCGGTCTTGCTTTAATGTTATCAGTAATCAATATTAGTACACGAAGGATATAACGATCGCACACCTCTTTCTTTATTAATTTCAGCCAATTTCTATGTTACATATATAAGCGAAATTTTTCTCTATATAATTGGGTTTTAGCGTCGAAGAACATACGTGACCAATCATACAATCCACACACTATTCACGGTGTGTGGACACTTTTTGTATCCATACAACCTGCGATTTTAACTGGGTTGTATGATTGGTAACGTATGAATGTAGACCCGCCCATCATCCATTTATTCATTCATTGTATATATTCATTCATTCATTTATTCATTGTATATATATCATCCAATCCATCCATTCATTGTATATATTCATTCATTCATTTCTTCATTGTATATATATCATCCAATCCATCCATTCATTGTATATATCCATGCATTATACAACTGCCAATGTACCGTCCTATATGTCCATTTACTTAACATCCGTTCTTGTGATTCTAACCCGTTATTTGACGAGTTAGATTCTCTCTTAGGGAAATATGCTTCGTGATATATAATCTATTGTTTGTGCAGTCCATTCACTAAACATACTCTCTTGTGATTCTAACCCGTTATTTGACGAGTTAGGTTCACTCTTAGGGGAATATGCTTCGTGATAACTCTGGGTCTTTTTAGATGTGTAGACACCTTACCGGACCCTATGAGATGTGCTGTCTTATATGTAACCTCTGGGCGCCTTCGATGGGAATAGCACCTGAGGCGCACAAATAGGGTTCATCATATATCATCGCATAATATCCCTTGGCGTGAGAAAGATGTTCAAACAAATTACCACGTACGGGGTTCCTTTCATTCAATATATCATCGCATAATATCCTCTGGCGTGAGTAAGATGATCAAACAGCTTGCCACGAACGAGGTTGATCATCACATAATATCCCTTGGCGTGTGTAAGATGGTAAAACAACTTACCACGAGCGGGGCACATTTTTGAAAAAAATATATATTTTTGGTATTAGAAATATGTATTATCATATATGAATTCTGAAAATATGAATAGGATTATAGCTGAAATTTCTAAATTGACAAACCAAGATATTCAATTATCTGACAATTTAAACCCTGACCAAATTATATCTGACTTTCAAGATATAGAATACGGTATTATTACTAACAAATATATGGTGCCAAAGCAGTATGCGCTGATAAAAAAAATCCAGAATTATATTCTCGATTCTCTTGCATTTTGTAGTGACGTAAGTGTGTTTGTCTCGTTATTTACTATCGTAGAAGGAATACGAAAAGAATTGGGGCGAGATTATGAATTGAAAAAGGAGTTTAATTCTAAGATTAGAAATATATGGGCGTTAATTCAAGAAAATGAAAAGAAAAACAGCTGGATACAACTAACGATTTGACAGTATAGCGCGTTAGTATAAATACATCACTGTTGCAAATACAATGGAAGGTATATAATTGATCAAACAACACGGAAGTAAATTAACTGAAAATATTTTAGTGAGTGGTTCTTTTGATGCTTGTCTATCTGAGTCGGGTTAAAACGCAACAATCATTTATAATGACAAAATCACTACATCGTACATGCAAATCTCTTCGAGATTCAAATTGGAAATTGCTTTACTGTTTTAATAATGATCAACGAAGCTTTAACAACTAGAATGGCTCGTGAAGGAATAGATGCAATTAAGAGATTTATACCAATCCGCGACTCTATCACGAATAAACTACAAGCTAGACAGAGTTTACAAACGGATTTTTCTGCGGGATCTGAAGAGTTGTTTAAAACAATAACCACATCAACAAAAGGGGTAGAGCGAGCTATATGGGGGAATGACCACTACACGGGGGGAAAAAGAAGTCTCTTATTGGTGAACTTGAAAAAATAGCAACGGAAACTGAAAAAACATCAGCGTTGGTAACAAAACCTCCTCCTCCTAGTAAAGAAAAACGAATGTTTCTCTGTTGGATAAAGTTGCAGAGACTGCTAAAACACTAATAAACAAACAGAATTTTCACGATTTAAGCGATTGACAGCTATAATTCAAGGGGGGATTTTTTAGCAGGTGAGTATAAAGACGATCCAATATCACCCGATGACTGGGCTGATACGTTGTATAAAAAAAATACTGTGGGTTTAGATAAAAGGATGAAGGAGTATAGAGTCTTCAAAAACGAATTTGATTATCATAGAAAATAAGAACGACAACAAGAAAGAAAGCGCCAAACACCAACACCAAAACGAAAAAAACAAAATGAACCACAATGGGCGTTTACAATATGATGATGATGCACAGGGTGCAACCGGGGAGGGATTTTCTGGGAGTGGAATTTCAGGTAGTCGTCTAGTTAGTTGTCCTGGTAATGTTCTTGGTGATATACCACGATTAGAAGTTCTCATCGGAGGAAAACGAGCTGGAAATAACTCGCCGGAACTAATTAATGAAGCAGATGATATATGCATGCGGTTATTTCAAGGCGGTATCATGAGCATTGATATATATATATATCGAGATTTCATTGATGAGTTAGTGGAAAATTCTACGGATGGATATCACACTGACTGAGTCATCGCATTAGATAAATATCATTTAAATAAGATGATCATACACTACAACCATGATAAACCAATCAGCGTCTATGTAGTAAACTCGCGGTTTCCAGTTTATAGCGCGTACTATGGCGATGGTCTCGGTGATAATATTGCAGGGTTATTTGCAAGAATGGCTCCAAAAGTAGCGCCGCTAGCAAAACAGTTATCAATGAAAGCTATTGATGTTATTCGTGATAAAGATATTAGCGCTGTTGGAGATCTTGCTGAGAAAGCGTTTTCAGCCGCGAAGGATAAACTAACAGCGCAAGTTTGGTGGCGAAGGAAACCACATTTGACGACTCCGTCGTTACTGTTACCATCTACAGCGGAAATGCTCGCGAGTGTTAGTAGAATAATAAATAACGCAGTAGATCAGAAATTAGCGTCTCTGATGACTCCGTCATACACTAACGACCAAAGCAACATCGCAAATATGATAGCGGGAAGTGGCTTAAAAAACCACGACAGCGACAAAGTCGTCATCGACGATGAAAATAGTACGGATTTTACGATTTAGATCAATAGATTTATAAAAAAAAATGTTCAAACGGTCACCTGATAAAGCGTTTGATATGGACACCACATTGCTCAAGGATGATTCCGTACGTGATTATCGACTCTATTCTTATCACGCAGTACAACCTGATCTTCATTCAAAAATCGAATTTCAAGTTCATGATACCAGTAAATACTTTCTACCATGTGAATGAAGCGTTTATCGAAGTAGAAGGAGAGCTTTTACGAGAAAATGATACAGCATATCCAGATGACACACAAGTCGGTTTTGTTAATAATGGTATCATGGCGCTATTTGAAAGTGCAAGATATCTCATTGATGGAAAGGAGATTGAGTCGATAGAACACGAGGTTGATGTGGCCACAACAATAATAGGGCTAGTAAGATATTCCGATGATTATACAAGATCGGCAGGTCCTTCTATGATGTTTGCAAAGGATAATATGGATACGGCTGGAAAAATTCCATTTGTTTTCAGACAACCAAAGGATCGTGCTGCTAACCCCGCTGATATTGCTGGTATCGAGGATATTATTATAAACCATGATCCAAGATACAACCTAGGAGCTGCAACACGTATGTCAATGTTGAAGGGGAGGCGTAGATCATTTTCATGCGCGATTTCACTACATCGTATATTCGGATTCTGCAAAAATGTCCGAAAAGTTATCGACGGGGCGAAGCATGCAGTATCACTCGTGCGAAAGGGTACTGACTATAACGCAGTTTGGAGGATTCCAGCGGATCCACGTCCAGATCATGTAAATGATGATGCCGGTAAAGTTGTCTTAAAAAAATGGATGCCAGTGGTGACTCCAACACTCGGCACAAAAGAACGGTTACTATCATTTATGGATCAAGGAGGAAAATCATTGCTGAGTTGGCTAACGACTACTACAGATGTTAAACAATGCAACGCTGATGGTATATTCACATGGAATCTGTTATCGCGACAAGGTGTTTCAGCTCCGCGTCATATATTTGTTGCGTTACAGGATATGACGCGATTAGACAATCAAACACGTAGCCATATGATATTTGATCAACTTGGGTGTAAGGAAGTCTCGCTGAGAATAAAAGGAAAGCAGGAACCATCGGAGGATATACTACCTGATTACGATCAAAACCATATTGCACGCGTGTATCACAGGTTGTTGTCATATATGGCGCGAGATCAAAATTTCGATACTGGTTTGCAGATATCACAACACGATTTTAGTACTCTTTATCGAATCTATTACTTTTCGTTGGAACATCTTGATTTAACAAGACAATCCGTCGTTGATATACACTTTAGAGCCCGTGTAATCCGCCCGACTGGTCCACCAGTTGGTGGGGTACCTGTTATTACTATCCCGAATTATAGAGCGGTTGCTGTCATTCTCAGATGACAATGCTACTCGAAGGTGTTGGCGGAAGAATGAGAATGATAGATGCACCAGTGGAAAACATGTAACAATTACATCAATTTGTTATTTTATAATGAAATACAGTTATATTAGTGTTACGTTAACTCAACTCAAGAAATTGCAATCCGAATCAGCTAAAAAATGCGGAACCACAATAACACTGAAACCCAATCAGATGACTGGCGGGGCTAATAAATTGTCGCTGACAACTCGTCACGTAAAACACTTCAATGATGCGTTCAAAGATTAAAAAGGCGTTCAGATCACTCTCTCTCTGCGACTGCTATCAAAAACATGATAAAATCAGGTGGTATATTCCCGTTGTTAGCTGCGATTCAAGCGTTAATTCCGGCAGCGGCCCCAGCGGTGGCTGAAGCGGCTGCGCTAGGAGCCGTTGGTACCGCGGCAGGGATGGCATTAAAGAAAGCAACTGGGAGCGGGTATAAAAAAGGGAAAGGGTCTAAGACTGCCAGGAACCCCGTATTCATGGTATAGCGTAAGGTCTGAGAATTCCCAGGAGCGGTTTACTAGTTCCAATGTCCAATTTTGATTTACTCGATGCTGCTAAAAAATTGGCGATAAAAAAATTCAGAGGTGTCTTTATGAAAGATCAATTGCCGGCACAACCAAACAGCGTTGAAACAGGTATCATTAATCTCGATAACAACACCGGACCTGGTACTCACTGGGTTGCATACGCGATTGATCAACGTGCAATCTTTTCTTTCGATTCATATCGATTAGCGCCGCCGAAGGAATTCATGCGTTATATAAACCGTTTAAAAACTCCTCGTTGGTATTCTACGCTACCAACACAACAAATGAATGATCCGCCAATATGCGGCAACAAAGTATTAAACATACTCGATGCTATTTCAACATCTGGAAAACCACCACATGTTGTCGTAAATGAATATAATAGTAATCACTTTTTAGAGAGAGAGATTATATAGAACAATAATGATTTATATTTGGGGGAGAAAATTATCAGCGCTGAAGAAACACGGACCTGACGGCGTTGCAACCGGTGATATAAAAAAAATAATCAAAGATGAAAAAAACTGACACGTTGAACTTAGCAAGTGTTGATCCCTATGAAATAGATGTATTTCAAGATCGTCAGGGTAAATTGAAAACTAGTATTTTTTCCCTTGATGATATTTTAGTTAAACAACGAGACGCAACCGAGAACACCGTTGCGTTATGTTCCGATCAGGGTAAGCTCAAACCCGGCATACTCGATTCGACGATTACTGATAAATTAAAAACTCTCAACGATGAGTTAAAATTCATACTAAGTGTTTTTGGTGATCCAGCGACAACATCACCGAGTTTGTTGGAACTAGCATCACTTCAATCTAGAATTGAAGAATACGTAAAAAAAAGTTTTTAGTTTTTCGTAAAAATATTTTAGATAAATTTACAAATTGACATAAAACTCCCGAATATTAAAAATCCATCGATGAGACGAAATCTTCATCGAGGCAACCAAAAATGATTTTTCGAGGATGATGACAATCATTGAAAAAACAAAAATTCCTCATGAGAAAACCAATAACGTAGTATACACGATCCAACACGGGTCATTTGCGTGGACTCCTACAGACAATATACTAAGTATCACCGCGACCGTCAAAGGCATTTATCGATTAACACTAATGACACCGACTCAATTTAATATATCATCGTCGAGATAATCTAGGGTCTATAATACGATATCAACAATCATCGAAAAGGATACAACCGAACATTTCACGATAACAACGAATGATAATAATCTAGCGAGGGTTTCAGTATCATGGTATGTGGAATTCGTAGCGGATTTAAGTAAACAACTAAATTGAAATCGTAAATTGATTTAAAAATAAAATGTAATCACCGACGATACCTACGGTATCTCAATATCGCTATGATCAGGCCAGAGAGTTTCAGACTAAACTCAAAACTCTCACTGAGGAGTATCAGACAAAAATAAAATAATACCGACGAAGAATCACCGCGGTTGATGTTATCGTATTCTCAGTGAGTGGTGTAATCACCGGAGCTGGTATAATACTATCCTAGGTAACAATGATTGCTCCGATAGCTGTTCCAATTTGTATATCAGCGGCGACAACAATCGCGGGAATAATTTCGAATATAACAAAAAAAATATCATCATGCAGCCAACGCAAACTACAAGACTACATAATTAAATTTCATGTTGTATAAACCGCGTACTCACAATTGTCCTCGTTGATATCGTCGTCGCTCGATTATACATTCATATCAGATAGTGAGTTCTCAGTATTTAAGATTCCGCGATGTCAAAATTAGAAATACAACGTGAACATAATAACAATGACTACACCGCAGGAATTACTTCAAGGAATAGTGGAGAACACAAACCCAGTACAAACCAGCATGATCTCAATAACATCAACCAATCCTGAATTCAGTGTGAATTTCCCTATTCCGATTCCCGTGAAAGAGATAGCGCTAGCAAAACTACGAGTGTATAACAGTTGGCCTAATATTAGGTCGGTAGCATTTGGCGGTCAACAACCGAATAATTCCTTCGTATTTGCAAATAAAAATCGCGAAGACGGAACTCCAGACTGGAACGTTGTTTCGATACCATCTGGGTCGTACCAAATCGAACAAATCAATGCTGAATCACAACGCAGAATAAAATCCATTACTGGAGCAGAATCGAAAATCGCTATAACAGTCCACGAACCAACACTATCATCTGCGATCGAGATAAACTCACCAAGTTTTGTCGTAGATATCTATCAGAGTTCTATAAGAACAATACTGGGGTGGCCTGAAATCCCACCTCGGACAGCTTATCAAATACCCGAACCTGAAAACTCTGATTATGTCACCGACAGAATAAAACCCGATAATCCAATAAAACGTTATGACGAATACAATAAGGCAAAATTTTTCACTGAAATAGACGATCGCGTTGATAGATACTATCAAACTAGACAAGATCAAATCGTTTAGAATTTCACAGCGATGACTAATGATTTTGCGTTGCTGTTAGTATCTCTCGAGTCTGGTACTCTCACCCGAGATGAATTTATCAGTGTTGTAGAAACATGTAATACAATCATCGACGACATGGAAACATATAATTTAAAAATTATTCAAGAGGTAATAGGTGACGATAATCCTAAAACAAGAACAGAATTTGCAACGAAATATAAGATAGATATAAGATATATTCATCATTTCAAGATTCCAGAACATAATATACCAATGATAAAAGAATCTATTAGATATGCCATCGATGAAGGTTTCAAAAAAATCCATGACGTATGAAAGAAATCATCACAATCACAAACTATAATTCTCAAATATAATAATGACCCAGACGGCGGTGGTAGGCATATCGCTCCTCAAAATGTGAATATATCTTCGGTGAGAGCATTAAATTTAGTATGTGATGTTATCGAAGGAAGCTATCAAATAAATCTCGAGCGATCAAATCAAGCTCAGCAGGGATATATTTTATACTCTTTTGCACCAACAGCTCCTCCAGGATTTCTAATCATTGAGTCTCCAATTAATCCGGTCTATATGCGATGTCATAATAATTCATTAACGAGAATTAATATCAGACTCACTGATCAATCCAATAATCTAATTGGTCTACAAGATATATATATATATATATATATATATATATATATATATATATATATATATATATAAGGGTTTAAATACATTCCATAAATACATAACGGCACAAGGTAAGCATTTATTCGTTCTAGCAAACGATGAAAGCCATCATAATTACTGATCACTTGATCAACAGTGCAGTATATTAGATTAATCGTTATGCATATCCTATCAGTTCACTACCATTACATTAAATTTAAAAGTATTAGCATTATTTGCATAATTGCATTAAATATGAGTATTATTATCAGTATAAGACACGTTCATGCATTTTCTTTTTGATATAATTTATATGAATATTATTTCAAAACCATAAACCTTTATCTTATTCCATTTGTGTCAATGATATAAACAATTAACAGGAGTGTTTTGGCTACCTCGGTTTACAATTTATGTCTGCATCTTATGTAAAGAGCTTTTCCATGGGATTGAAGAAAAATAACCCGGCATGATTATCTTTCCCGTGTATTAAAATTATACAAATTGTTGAACTAATATCACAATCGTTAGTAAAATGTGCCAGAAGACTCGAAAAGAAAAAAACAACATCAAGAAATTTATTAAAAACTGTATTTATCAATAAAAAGATTGGGGCCAAATCTGAAAGAACAGTGGAGCATGAAACTCTTATACATATATTAAAACAATTCCAATTTGGCCTAAAATAGCTTTCTGGTTTGTAATGACAATGGTCATCTGTTATTAATTATGTCTATCGTAAATTACAATAAAAATTAGGATACTTTTCAATCTGCCTAATAAGTCAAGAGATGTAACATAAATATGAAATAATACAGTTCACAGTTTAAGTATAATGTTGATTTATTCCTCCTGTGGACAACATTAGAACGATTCATACATTATATTTCCAAGTTTTTTTTAAATGGTAAAATTGCAAACATTTGTCATTAAATTAAATACTCTTTTATTTAAAGCGAACGACAACTGTACAGATTAATCCAGTTAAGTATATGCAACATTGTGAACTGATTTTATGTGTTTCTTTTTTTTCTAAATAAGTGTCCAACAGATGCTATTTGAGTCAAATATATGCCTAATAACGTCACTGCCAATATATGCTCTTTAATTAAATAGTGTTTTTTTATATTATTACACATATTGTAATTAATTTGTAGCCTTTCATATATTGAATGTCCATAATCATAACTTTTCATTTCCATCTTATTATTTACTATCATTATCCAAATATCAAGATTGTTTAATTTAAACGTATTCATCAAAGGAAATTAATTAAATGACAGCAATATCGTCTTGCTTATTACATAATTTCTGCATGATGCGAACAGATTGCATTATTTTTTGTATAATATTTAGCATTATTAGATATCGCGGTCATTACCATATTTAACTTTTTCACACAATATTTAGAAAATCCTTCTCTTATTTCAAATACAATAAACGGCGATATCAAGCACATTGATTCCTCCGTTTTCCTAATTTATTTTGCAATGGTTCAGACTTGTGTGTACATGTTGTAATGTACCACTCAATGGTTTTCTTTTATAATAATATTGCAAGTTCCCTCACCTCATTACTAATAGAAATTCAGCTTCTATTTAACTATGTGGATAGGTCCCACATAGGGCATTTTTAACAATTGTAATCTCACCAATTTTCATGGAAGAAGGAAAGGTACATTTATCTATTATAACCTGATTTTAAAATATATAATCCGATATTTTTCCAACTTTACAACATGAGCATGATACTGTTTTATTAGTCGGACACCAGACACTACCATCAATCAAGTTGTAATATATCTGAAGTAAATCAGTTACTTTTGTTCTCATTTACAATCTGGTAAATCCGTTTCGACAATAAGATATTTGAATGTTCCATAGCTGATGCATTTAACTGCCATATAGACAGGAAACTTGATAGGTTATATCATAAATGCCGCTGGACAGTTATACAACCATCTGATCAAAGTTCATCATCAATACCGTTGTGTTGATTACTTATTCAATTCGTTTGGACTATATGATATGTCTACATGAGATATTCTTTGAATAAATCTTGAAGTTGTTTGGTATTCCAAGCCATTTTTTTCAATTAAAGCGTCATGTTCAATATTGTTAGCCACATTTTTAAAAATGTACTCATAAATACATGAAATTATTTGATTGTTTTAATAAAACATAAAGTCTAAATGACTGTTACATTACGAAGGCATGCAACAATATGTTATACCTAATTCAAAGGCAGTATTATGTTGATTTAATTTATCATTAACCTATCAGTATAAACTTAAATACCGCAGTTTGACTTATGATTTAATGCATATGGCTGTATTGTATTGTATCTAGTTTTACTGTCATTATTTTGCATGTTATTCAAAACCTGTTTCCTGTACAACGTTAAACAGTCTAATATACACGTCAAGTCTCAAAGTTTGTTTATATGATATGTGCAGTAAGTAACAATTTGTCTTAATCAAGTACTTAGGAAGGTCCCATACAAATTTGAATGTAAAGTCATCCCATATAACGTATTTTAGTCTTATATGTTAACATATTCATCTTCTAAACAGTAAACACGTGATTTTAAAAAAAATTTGGAAGGGTATTATCCGTGGTTTCCAGTGACTGATAAAACAAAAACATCACAATTCAAGACATTATTTTGATTTAGATAGTTGTTTGTTAATTCTTTTTATTAATGATATATTTTATGTAGAAGGACCTTGCTAAAGAATATATTACATCTGTGTGATTATACATTCGTTTCAACAATCTGTATCAATGTGATAAATCGATGTATATAAACAACAAACTCATTTTGTCGATCTTATCTTTCCAAAATTGTGTTAGCTTTAAACAATTTATGTCATTCATGTCCATAACATATATTACTGAATATTGAAATGTAATGACGTATAGCTCTCACAACTGCAATCCAACTAAGTAAACAATGCATTGTTGTCACGTCTATAAAACACAACAATCATTATTGTGTATTGTTATTGAATAACCTTGTGAGTTTCATAAAACCAACAGAGCCAGTTACTATTTGCATTATCCAAATACAAATTTGACTAATATATACCAATTACACTTATTAATACATTTGTGTTACTTTGTACCGCCGGTTTTTTCTTTGGTCTTTAGAGCAACAGCTAATAATTCTCCACCTAAGTAAGGACTAACTTTAATAATCATAAAATGACCCTTTTGCTCTAACACCATCTTCAAAATATAAATACATTTGTTGACTAACCTATTCTAATGGCATAAATTATACCGTAAATAAGGAATACATTAACCTACAGAAGCATTCTATTCTTGGTATAAACTGAAACCACATTCCTACGCACATGTAACTGGTACAATACTATGCTTTGAGGTGTGCAACTAACATGCCAGCAATGAATGATAGGTCTATGTTCACTTCAGCATACAGTCAACGAGCATATCTCTTGAAAATCACAAACACACACACAAATACATACATACATACATAAATATATGTATATGTATATATATATATATATATATATATATATATATATATATATATATATATATATATATATATTTATATATATATATATATATATATTTATATATATATATATATATATATATATATATATATATATATATATATATATATATATATATATATATATATATATATATATATACATGTGTGTGTGTGTGTGTGTGAGAGTGAGCCATGAGTTGTATAGGACAAACTAACATAATATCCTCGAAACGTTTGGTTAATTTAGCGTTAATTTAGCGTCAATGATATAAGACAAAAGAGAAAATGGAAAACAACCTCTAACAACGATGCAGAACAAATACTTCATATACAATACTAAAACACAACATTACACTAACTTCAATATACAGTATTAGAAACGATACAAATAAACAAAATACAGCATGCACCCCGTTATTGCAATATATAGCTAACACGATACTATAAAATGGCAATGTACCATATGCTAAGACCACAAGCATTCTGGTATCAATATTTTCGCGATTTGTATTCGTCAACATAGGAGTAGACACAATACAAATGTGTCGTTAGTTCAAAGACGATACGACGAGTGCCATGGGCAATTTTTAAATACATGCTAATCGACAAAATCGCCCCATTTGTGTTCATCGTTTGCTGATCGATCACTCAAACACGCAGTCACTCATGACAAAGACGCACATAAGACACACACACACATATATATCCCTGGTGCGTATCTGTATATATCTGTGTGGGTGTGTGTGGGTCAGGTTTGGCTAGGCTATGTCTGCTACAGTAATAAACAGTAGACACTTCGTTCGGTGTTTGGTGACCAAGGGTCAACAGTTACACATTCACCTTATAGTCGTTAATCTCTGGCTTATCTAGTACCGACGATATAGACTCCTCCTGCAAATGCATAAGGACAGATCGCAAGATATTGTTTTGGAACATCAGAAGTTTGTCTAGTCCATTCGGACTCGTCTTTATTCGTCTCGTCATTTTGTTTCATTTGGGTTCAGCCGGGTCTGAACAATAATGAGAAAGACTTTGCACTGCTTTCATCACTTAATCTTTCTTAATGCTCTCTTCACTACACTTGGCACAGATCACCATAAATGACATTGTGTCCTTTGCAAAACTAATTATGGCCAATGGAACAACGAACTTTCTTTGCTCCGGAAATGCGCTACACACGACCCGATATTCAGCATGGTATTTCTAAACCCATAGCCTTTGATGAACCCACACTACAAACACTGGCATATGAGAGATGTCATGCAATCAACATAGTATAAAAAATGGATGTTCGAGTGACAAAGTAAATAAAAATCTGAGAATGCTGCACTGACAATTGGTGCATAGTTTTATAGGCTCTACGCTAAAAGATCCACCTCCAGCCTAACCGTCGACAACAAAGCCAAACGTTTTATGGTTCCAAACTCAAGCACGAAAACTAGACATATGCATTTATCAAGGAACGGTGCAGCATACTAGATAAATTCATATCAGGTGGGAGAATGTCCAGGAAGACTTTTTCATCCTCTGAGACTATATATTAAACCATCTCCAAAAACAGTGGTTTGATGAGAACGTTTCTGCATTACTGTGTTTTCTAAAGGCGAGATATGTTACATAAAACAGGTCTGCAAGACAGCGCTTCATCATTCACGAAAGCACCCTTCAGCAAAATCAAAGTGATTGTGCAAAGCAAACTCATACAGTTCTAGACTGTGCAGTAAGGGAGATCAAATTCAGTCCTACGGGGATAAGAATGACATAAAACGCTTCGTTCATGTGCTATCAGTCAACAGGTCTCATTCATCAGGAACGTACTCAACAATGACTGCTGGCAAAACCGCTAAAAATGTTAGCAGACCACTTTAAAAGCAGCACATTGTTAATCAACAATCATATATCATTTATTTCATTGTGGAGGCAAATGACTGACTGCCAAAGTGGATAAAATATATCATTTGCTGATCATCCAATACTGAATGACAGTGAGAAAGCATTTGACTTTTTTCCAAATGGATGATATGATAGAGATGCAGCTGGATGCCTAAAAGCAGGGGTTAATCAAATGATATATCAACTTACTTAACTATTATAGTAAATATTGATCAGAGAAATATAAGATGCATCAATCGTACACTCTTACAAGAACAAAGGTGATAAACTATCATGCAATAACCATTGAGACATCTACATCATGTCTATAGTCGGACAATATTCCTTGCCATAATTTATCTGAATCTCATGTGCATGCCATTGACCAATGGCTACTGGCAGAGGGTAGGTGTGGCTTTCGAAAAGGGAAATTAACATTAACTAACAAGGATAATGATTTTAGTTCAAAGTATTATGCTCTCTGATGCCTAATAATAAATTCCACCTTTCCCTCCCATAGTGACACTATTCCTGGAATATTCTATGTTAGCGTTAGAAAAAGTGACATTACATCAGTTTCCTTAAGATTATCAGTCAGCAATTTTAATCATTTGCAGTAGTTAACACCACAAGCATCATGTCGTATATCTCGAAACATACTTTGATTGCTACTTTAATTTTAATTTAAATTAAATTGCACATATACGCTAGCATGATTGATGTTCATTACATTGTTTTGAACTACATCTGGAAAATATATATTACTAATTTTATCTTCACATTCATAATAATATATATTCAAAACCAAATTGTAAATCACTGAACATATAAAGTGCTCACATTTAAAGTTTGTGTAATGTTTCTCTCTCAGTATGTATACTATCGCAGGATATACGAAGTTACCAATCCGGTGGCCTTTTGGTTAGAGTGTCCGACTCAGACGCGGAAGGTATTCGGTTCCATCTATGGGAGAGTCATACCAAAGTCTTATGAAATGGTACAAGCAGATCAGCGCTAGGCATAAAGAAGTTAGTGCTTGGAATGGTCGGCCTGGTATCACACGAATGGGATGCCCATTGCTTAGCATCTCTATAAACTGCCACACTGCAGATAACAGAGCGATCTGAAAAACAATATGTTCAAGCTACGTTAAAATCCAAATCACAAACATCCACTATACGAAGTTGCTCAATATAATACCAATGAATCCTATAAAAAAAGAATTCGTGCAAGACCGTGAATTCCCATTATTGCATAGGTGTACTAAATGAGCTACACATTATGCAATTATGTTGCGTTTTAAGTTTGATATCTGCGTTTCTTTTGTTAAAGGCGGGATATCAACTTGCATATATCTTTATATCCAATGTATATATGTTCAATCACGCATTCTGATTAACAGATTACTATTAGAATAGCTTGGGTTATAATCTGATACCTGTCCAACAGATATATGGATTAACCTTGGAGACACGGTAAATTCAGTTCATCTCATATTGATTAGTAAAACATACAATAAATGGATATAATTTAAACAATGGTTATTAATTTAAACTACGTATACAAGATTTTAAAACAAGATATATTCAGTGACATGATAGTTTGCACTAACAGTACAGGTGGTCCCAACTATGAACAATGCTAGCTATATTGTTTAATAACGAACGTGTTTCAAGTTGTTAAGCTTGAGAATAAACTACGAAAATACATTGCAATGAGAAGCCAAATCGTTTTCTGTCCTGGGTTACTGTTAAATTGACAAATAGATAACTCCATACAAATTAAAGTAGTATTAATTAATATGTAAGTAGGTTGTGCCATGAACAAAATATTACATTTCAGTTATCACAATGTTTGACATGAATGGTTATGATTGCATTATACCATTATTCAAACCTCTGAATAAATATCAATGTATACCTTTATACAAATGGAAACTCAAAGGAAGGTAAAACAGAAACACATTAAATCAGTCAGTTCCACTTCACTGATTGGCCAGACCGAGGTGTACCGAGGTTTGCGTCATCCTTGGTTCATTTCCGTCAGAAGGTTCGTGCTGCACATACTAGACAGCAAGCCGAAGGACCCATCCTTGTTCATTGCTGGTATTTACTATTATTCCTATTTTCAATGTATTGTGTTATTGTTGTCTGTTTGTACGCATGGGTGAGTGTTTGTTTGTTTGGCGTGACTGTATGTTTTGTACAGAAGAACCATATAATATACATGACAATTAAATAATTGTTGGCGCGATGCATAGCAACATGATGGAAATAAGTATTTGTTACATAGAAGTTGTTTAACACTTGAGTATAGTCCACTTGAGCATTTGATACTATATCATTTTGATATAATGTGCAAAAGATAAAAATGTTAAAAATACAAAATTACTTCACAGATTAAGCATGATGATTCATCGAAATGATTAAGGTTTGGAAGCAATGACTATGAATCAAATTAAAACGCACATACAAGTGTTCTCGTTTGCGCCAGCAAGGTGGTAAGTGATTATTAATATAGTTAATAAAATTTGTAACACGTTTGGTACAACAATAGCGTAAAGATTATTGTTATGACCTATTTAAACTGCAACGGCCTATATGTATGACCTGGAAACTACTCACGATTTGTACGAGCTATAATCTGTCTTTATTATAGCTGTATTCTACGTAATCTTTGTAACTATAATACAAGGCAGCCACGCAATAGAACGTAGCCGAATTAAGACATTATTTCACTTCAATCAGTCTTTAATATTCCTAATGAATAATTACTATAAAACAATTGCTACATTATGAAGCAAATTCTTTCCAATAAATGAATTTATCATTTGTCTGAAATCTAGTTATGTGCGTACGTATAACAATATTAAACTGACTGAGGTAAATATTGGCACGTATGAAAACCATTTGTGATATAGATGTTATATCCTCAAGTAATTGTGGGTGGCCCTACTAATTACACTCTTTCTGTACATTGTTTAATAAACATCATATGTGGTCGACTTTTTTAAAGAAGTTTTACTATTTGCTTTGTAATGTCGTAGGATTGTATTGTTTTGTATTTACGTTTTTATAAGACAAAATATTATCTCACGATGGGTTGGTAGCAATGAATTATATTCCAATGAAAAAAACATTTGAACTACTTTTCATTAAAGATAAATTAAACATTTAAAGTCAATATCGCATGTTGTCATATCTGTCTGGACAGGCAATGCTGTCCATAAAGTTCACAGAAAGATCAAATGCATCAAATGGTAGGGCAGTTTTACCCGATGATGGTTATCACTGATGTCTAAACTTTAAGAGTATCGAATAATATATATATATATATATATATATATATATATATATATATATATATATATATAGAGAGAGAGAGAGAGAGAGAGAGAGAGAGAGATAGATAGATAGATAGATAGATAGATAGATAGATAGATAGATAGATAGATAGATAGATAGATAGATAGATAAATAGATAGATAGATAGATAGATAGATAGATAGATAGATAGATACATAGATAGATAGATAGATAGATAGATAGATAGATAGATAGATAGATAGATAGATAGATAATAGGACATACACGCATAAACGCATACAGCGTAATCTAGGCAGCAGTATGTCCAAGAGACCTCCTTTAATCTGTTTAGTTACTAAAATGGTGAGTTTATGATTGCGATATAAATTGAGTGTCTATCTCATATTAGGTGTTTAATCTTCATTATTATACCATATAATGTACATACTTAACTTACACATCATTTACTACATTTGTTTGTTAATCAGTAATATTATGTTGTGGTCAAGATGTGTTGGCGAATTTTCAGTCCTGGTTAGTTGAGGTATAGGATAGTCTGTAACAATACGTATTTGTTAGTACTCGTAGTTATTGGTCACAATGTGTGGGGCCTAGTTTGAAAACTACGTATTGGTTTGGTAGTATTGTGACAGTGCATTGTTGTATCTTACCAATATTTCTGTATACTGGTTATTTAGAGAGAGCTGGTCATTGATATCGGTTTTGGTGAATGTGAGTGTTGGTATGTAAGTCAAGGTATTAATTATGTGTTTCATGTTTATGAATAAGATGTGAGTAGTAGTTGCACCCAAAATGAAGACCATTGTTAAATTGCCATGACTGGATTACTTTGATTTATTTTAAATACCTATCGACATTTTGTTCTATCTATTTTTGATCTTATTCACACCTTAAATATCAAAATCATAGGCGACATAGTGACATACTTGAATATCTAAGTTTACTGCTATATTGGTGATTAATTTGAATAGGATCTGTAAGACAGTGATTGATAATAAGGCTAAATGTGTTTTCTTGTGTAAGCAGTTAAATTTAATCGCAAAAACATCTATACAGATGTCATTAACATAGTGGATTCAATTGATTGAAATACTTCTTTTCAATTGTATGTTATATCTTTAAAACAGTGCTGGAATCGGTAGGACAGGAACCTTCTTGGCTCTTGACTACCAACTTGAACAAGCAGAGGAGCTGGGCTACATCAACGTTGTGAAATGCGTAGAGACCATCAGGAAACAGAGTGTCAACCTCGTTCAGACTCTTGTAAGTATGCTTCTGGTTCACATAGTAAAGATGACTACTCTAATGAAAATTAATCTGTTTATGACAATGAAGAATTTTTTTTATGCAATTGATATTTATAATAATGCTGCATACATTATGTACACAGCGTTGATAAGGAAAAGTATATACCGACCAAAATCAAATGTATCTATTTTAATCTCTTAGCTTGTTTTGAACTCGTTGCATCAACTCCGGTATAACATATATAACAAATCAGCAAATGTAGCGTAAATAATACATATTACAAGTAATAATCGATGATATTTAGATAATAAATATGTTTAAGTCCTGCAAAATTGAACCACATGATCTTGATTTCCATTTAATTTTCAGGAGCAGTACATCTTTCTACACGAGGCACTGCTCGAAGCCTTAACTTGTACCACTTTGGCTGTATGGACTAGTTAATTCCAAGAAACTCACAGAAAACTAATTGAAATGGATAAGAGGACAAGAAAACGAATGTTGGATGATGAATTCGAAGTACGTAGTTACACCTTTAATATTTTTACCAAATGAAGTTATAGTTACTTTCATGCTAAGAACGTGGAATTAATGATATCAATATGATGTGCCTTGTATTGCCTTTCTTGTAACTCATTTTATATGGTTTAGCTTTAAGATATTAAAACTCTATTCATTAAAATTTTGTCAGTTCCCAGCCAGTGAGTATGCATTTCGCAAATTTATTCTTACGTTATCAATTGTATGGTTAACATTTTATTCTAAATACTTTACCTTTTTAAACTCCAAAACATATTTTTAAACAATACACTGTAAAAAGACAATTTATTTCGAGCAATTTTAAAATGTGGAATGTATTTGGCTATGCACCAGTTTATCTTCATTATGGGTACTTCGAATAATAAACAACATTAATCTTTACATTCTTAAAAATAACCATACCTTTGGATAATTCTAACTTATATTAAAACACGAACATTACGATATGGAATGCAGTATATGATAATGTAATATTAATGTTCATGTTGATGAATAACGTTATAAAAGAGATGGTTTTGGTACGTTATTATCTATATAAGGCCTATTTTCTGGAAGGTATATTTATAATGAATGTTGACTCGATACAATGCAGAAATTAATGAAATTAATTGACTTGTGATATCGTGGCCAAGAATGTTTTGTACATATTATATCAGAAACTCCTTTACAATATATACGTGTGTTATGAACGTATAGAGTAAGACAGCGCCCATAATTTATTACCTATTATTGTTTTGCATCGCTTTTATACTCATTTGCCATTGCTTACCTCCCATTGTTAGTTTATCACTCTAAACAGAACATCAAAATTAAACTGACCTTGTATATCGCGTTTATACATATCACTAACAGGAAGTATTAACCGTAAATATGATGTCAGTTGATAAGGAATCATTATGTATTTTAATCCACTGGAATAAGTACTCTTGCATTGTAAATTCATTGTCAAAATGTAAAAAGGTCATTGGCATTATTGATATATCATAAACATGCTTTGGACAGAGACTTGAGCGCTATGTCGTGATCAGCATGTGCCATCTATTTCTGTTAAAATATTATTTAATATTTCATAGCCCTTTAAAATGTAATTCTTCCGTAGAATTGGACGCTAATCAATTCAGGAAAGATTCGGGATTTTGGCTACCGGAAAAAAATAAAAGAACCGTATGATTCATATGGACATCCCTATATCAAAGCCAAATTATTCGCTATAAACACCTTATACCTAAATTTATATGGCAAATTATTTGGTATTTATGAAAAATTCACTCCATGTAAACATGTAATCCCTCCTAAAATATTATAATCTCTTTTCTCATGAAGTGGTTTTGTCATATACCTTTAATAAACTCACCACGCTTTATTCGTTTATCCGCATGTTCAGATAATCTAAAATGAAAATATCTTTGTTTTTATGCAGAAGCTACCCATGTATGTATCTGATCCTGCAGAAGACGTGTATGAAAACGCAAAGAACATGAAACATCGTCACAAGAACAGATATTCAAACATTTTGCCGGGTATCATTTAACCATGAGTTTCGTTATAAAGTTGCTATACTATACGATTTAATGGAAACACTCAAATATTCATGATATTGTTCATATAATTTATTTGGGAAAGGACTTCGCTACTGCAGTAAGAATATCATATGTTGGGAAGTTGTTTTCAGTTTTGGATATAATCTATCTACATGCTCAACATTTCGAGCAAATCGATTATATTGCTAATACGTTGCTGTTTTTCTAAAGTGCGTAAATTTATCACAATTGTGCCTTATTTTGCACATATAAAAAAGTGTAATATTTTAGAAAGAATGTATGCATGTATAATTTGTTGTAAATAAATGATATTAGAAGATTTATAGTACTGTTTCCTTTGCAGACAAGAACCATTGCCCGTTTTTAAATGTCTACGTCAAAGGGAGAGATTCGTACATCAATGTTGTCTTCCTACCTGTATGTAATCTGTCTATTGTGTATACTCATACAGTTTTTTAGACATAATTATTACCCAAACTGACATAGCGTTTCCATTTGTGGACAGACTATTAATATGAGAAACATATTGTGTGTATTCCATAATTATTTATCAAATGGTTGACAAGCATTCATAATATGTACATGTGACTGTATTTGTTGTTAGATTGATTTGATATTATGTTTATTAATAAAATCTCTAAGAATCAAGTCACATCATTAGACCATGTGTCGAAGTGTCTATATATGATTCACGAAAGATATAATCGCAAAATCAATTAAAACCTATGAAAAGTATTCACAATTAACTGACGATACATGCAGCTAGAAATAACATATCTAACTTGTTGAATGCGTCGGATTTTGAATAAACAATAATATTGCATACATAAACTCCCAACTATTGTAGCATTAATATTATAGGTTTATGACATAAATTCATTCATTGTTGGTGTCAAGTATTGACTATTAAAATGATAATGAATCATAACTCGAAGTTTATACAATTTGAACTCTTGATGTGTGATTGTGCATATATATATATATATATGGTATGGGTGCGTTTGAAAGAAGTGGCAGATGGATATAGATTGAATAATGTGTATATTGTTCAGGCTTACAAGGAGAACAACATCTTTATCATCACCCAAACACCACTTGAGAATACAATCGTGGATTTTTGGAGAATGGTGTACCAGTTTGAAGTTGGTTCTATTGTGATGATGAATACGCTATCAGAAATGAAGGTAATGTTGGAATCAAGCGCACAACATGTGCTTCTTAACTTAGTGTAACTTATTGTCCTACAATGAAATTTTAACGTTACTTGAGATTATTAAATACACGTGATTCGCCACCACAAGCGTGTTCTACAACGTAATAGGGCTCTTGAGTTCCAGGGATATATTTTTGTTGTTGTAAAGTCACCTACATTCTTGTGCAAATAAATATTAGATGCACATTCATAAATGTGTAAGCTATCACTTCATCAGCACATGCAAAATACACACGTCTTCAGGTGACTGTAATCGGACAAATTTTTTTGTGAAACATGCTCCCAGTTATCCCACCAAAATAATGACAAGCTTGACGGACAATGCACTCTCCGAGACAGTAAACAATGATATGCATTCGAGACTATACCATGTATATGGGACAAAAGCATTATTGATCATACATCAAAGGTCAGAAAAGAGAATCTCTCAAAATGGATGTATTTAATTTAGTGAGACATATGTAAATAGTACATATATTTCTTACATGTATGTATTAATTTGTTGGGAAAGTGGTTTAAGGAAGCCTAGATTTATACAAGATATTATAGAAGATATGTCTCCATTCTATCATTAAAGAAAATAATTCTCGTTTATTGCTTTGACAAGTTACTCTTTTGTTTGATATTTCCGTACACATTGTGTCGCAATTGTTAGATATAATTTGGAAATAATGAATCGGTCAAACGAGCGATAATATGCATTTCATAGCTATTAGAAACACGGAAATTGTCGGAAAAAGTCATATTTAGACTAAATGTGTTTAGTGATTCCAATAAGGAATGCGTGTGTTTGAATACTGTATACTTTTTGCCTTGGTGAGGTTAATAACGTGTTGTAAAAGTATGCTTGGCTTGCCTAGATATTATTATTATGCACCATTATGTTGGGCAGATAAGTATAGTTTTAACCAAAGTGTGGTGCTTATTTAGGCAAAGTAATTAATTCAAGTTTTCTAAATAACCTATTTGTGTTGCTGTGTCGTAAAGCGAGAAATCAAAGCAAAGCGCTATTAGCCGTTTCATTGGGTAAGGTTGCCATTTTAAACTGATATAAAGAGAAAATGTGAAAAGGTTGCACCAATATTTTATTATTATCACCCGATATTTAACAGTCGTTTTAAACTCGTAATCTGTAAATGCATTATCTCTTAAGACTATTCTACTTTGAGTGTAATGGCTTCTGAGTGTACATTCAAACATTATTACAACAATCGAGTGGCAAAATATGAACCTTAGATACGCATTCAATATTACATGTCGCAATGCACATACATTCGATTGGAATATACATCACAGTTTACTAGTACATAATCCACAATCACGCTAATTGAACCGTGTTGTTACTCCATTGTATGCACATGACAAGGTAGTTGATAACCAAAGTCTGATATATCGTAGTTTATAAGCCGATACGAAATGATAATACACAAGAACCATTCTTGAACGTGACATTTAGCTACAATGTAATATATATGAGTGTTAGTTATAACGTACCAAACAAATTATGTAACGTTGTAAAACTGTTTGTATTAACGACAGTCAACAACGGTACCATTTATATGTGTATGTGACGCCAAATTGCCAAGGACTTATATATTGCTTTGTTAGCATCCCCTCAACATGCCTAGATATAATATTGCGACTCTCAAGGTTCACGTCTAAAGTGAAATTGCAATATCATGTGATGCATCTGGTATTTAATGTTATAAGATGTTATTGTTAATGTTCACTATTATATAATACTCGTTTAAATTATTAATAGGGTATAGTGAAAGTTTACTCTTTAATCAGTATCAGTACTCTTTAATCAGTATCTTTAATCAGTATTGATGAAAATAATATAGTCATTCGCTTCGGGAGTGGATGTGTCTGTCCTCATGGGTGTATCATTTTCTTTATAATACACGAATATACTGTTTAAATGCAAACACAAAATATGCAAACTGTTTTAAGTAGTAGAGACAGCCGTTAATATTTATTTAAGATGAATAGAGGGATATATTTAACGCTCAAAATCAGTTTATTATGATCAAGGTTATATGATTTTATGTTTTAACAGGTATCATGGTTAACAGGTATCATATATATATATATATATATATATATATATATATATATATATATATATATATATATATACATATATATATATATATATATATATATATATATATATATACACATATGTGTGTGTGTGTAAAAGAAAAGTGTTCGAGATTTGTTTGCATATAGTCTTTAATATAAGTGTTATATATTTGATTTAAGGAAGAAGAACGCTACTGGACAGAGGACAAGAAAATGTTAGAGATAGGACCTTTCAGAATCACTCTTGAAAGTAAATCCTGCGATGACATTTCTACAAATTATACCATGCTACTGCATTACAATAACGAGATCGGCAAATTAAAAAAGAACATGACATCATCATCAAAATAATTGTGATGTTTACATTATACCGTCTAGATCAAAACAAAAGAAATATGACATAACAGCAAATGATGGAATTCGTAATTCTACTTTTTACATCATCCGTGTCTGTTTATCAAAGTTAACACATCTCTGAGACATACTAATGGAACGATATACTCTTTTTGAATTGTATCATATTAGCGCGCTATAAAAGAAGAAAAATGAAAGAAAATTGTAATTACACTGTATGACACATTTGCTGGTTTTCAAGTCTTCAAGAATTTACTTGTGATGCTATTCTAAGAGAGTGTATTTCGACCTATAATAAATCCATGATGACAAACTAATTTTTAATTTAATTATCCGGTCATATGTTTCAATATTAGGCCGATCAGATTAGTCGAATTTACTAGTACGTGTATACATGACGTTTATACCATGGTTCATACAGCATGACGTATAGCATGGATAATCAGATGTAATAATTATACCATCATCTTAAGCCGTGTCCGTCCTAATTGCAACTAATTTATGTTTTAATATCAACTGAAACTTTTAATAATTTAAAAATAATATTAATAAAATTACTAATTAATTGGTAAAGAAACATTCCAATTTTACTTCAGCCAACTGATCCCGCATTGTCTGATATATGTTGTGTTTAAACATATGTGATAGACTTGGTTTTTAGATGCAAGGATACTTCCTTCTGTTATATAAAATTCTGTTACGTTTGGTTTTTTGGTGCTTAACACAATTTGCTGAACATGATACATGAGGGCCAGTATATGTAGTGCAGGAAGAACAAAGGAAGACCCTCGAAAGAAACCGCCGTAAAGACCAGCAGCCACACAATAAGCTACTTCCAAGTTTTCTCCCATGCCCACTCTTGTTCAACCGAAATTCAAACCCACATAAATTGAGATGATGTGTGAGGGATCTGAACAAGGAGCGACTTACAATAAGACAGCTAGACCAAAGTCATATTATTAAACATATAATGGACTTGAACTAAGACGTACATGGGGTACGGGGGGGGGGGGGAACTTAACATAACTGAATGCAATGGAGCATAAAAAGCATTAGTGTTGAAATAAAACGTCCATCGTGCTCGTTTGGCCTTTCCGTTTTATTGCCGTTAACTAGTTGCTAGTTGTTATCAGCTGTATACAGCACGCCCATCAATCACTTCAATATTTTGATTAAATTAAATTAAAGGTCTTAAACCTGAACGTTAAGGTCCATTAAAGTGGACTAAACCTGTATTTTTAATATAAATGCAGCACGTTAAAAACAACACTATTTTAGAAACGAAGGTGTAATGTGGCACTCTAAAAATGTTGGCAATATTGAAACTTAATGTATTCATAAACCAATAGCTTTAATTATCAACGTTGATTAAGTTCCATTAATATATATATATATACACACACACATATATATTTTAATTTTTGTATATACACGCACATATATATATATATATAAATTTGTGTGTATATATATATATATATATATATATATATATATATATATATATATATATATATATATACAAAGACATATATTATTTATTAGCATCAATACTAATTCTCAATTCTTCTAAACATATGTATATATATTTTAGCATTTTCTCAGCGTCGTAGGGTCCGTTTAAGTAGAGCAACATACTGGGCAGATGGGAAGCCTGTCCCCATGTCACCGACACCAATGTTGAAGCAGATTGATCTTATAGATAAATGGCAGCAATAATCAGGCAGCAAACCTATTATTGTTCACTGCATGTAATGTAACATCTTATATGTCTTATACAACCATACTAACTCCTGAAATATAACTCATTCTTCTTAGATGCTTTCATTATTAGAGTTTTGATTTGGGGCTTCATTCGCAAAGAGTTAAATATGTTCAGTTATTAAATAAGCGACCATTCAATATCGCGAATTATTATGCTTATGCTTTGTTTAGTGTTTTTCACTTATGTAATTGAATAATGACAAATTTATAACAAGTTTGACATACTTATGACATATTTTAAAACTAAGATCTGTATTTGATACATTATGTGCTAATATTGGTGTAAAAATAAATAGTACCTTATATTAAAAGAAGCTTTTAATATTATATTTTCATTAACATCCTTTGCCGGTAGATCGTTTGATAATATACGCACATGCCGAAGACCAGGTATCTTTCAATATGATCAACAAATATCATTCACCACCTAATTGTACCACCCATATAACATGATAGCACATTGTATTGAACGATGTAAGCGATTGCGTACTTCTTAATTCAATCTAGATGTTGCAGATTAATGAAAAACGCTGTCATGTTATTTTGATTACACGCCAATCCAGAGTGCGTAATAATGTATGGGGAGTGGCTTGTATACGATTTTATTTTGGCCAAATGGTGCTTACATTCCAAAAATATCAAATTGATTATTTTAATTTACAAACGAAATATATTCAAATGACTATGAATTTGTACCAGGAATGGCGCTGAAAGAAGTGGCCTATTCTATGTGATTGCCGCCTTGTTAGAACGGACCAAGATTGAGCAGGATGTTGCAGTGGAACAAATCATTAAACAGGTGAGAAGTAGACGACTTCAAATCATTCCAAATGTGGTATGATGCATTATTTTGTTTGGAAATTGAAGTATCATTTTTATATTTGTTTGACTTATCAATGTTAAAGTAAATTTTATATAGGATATATCAATTTAAAATAAACATGTTGATTGCTTGTTGATTCAGTAATATGAGTTATCTGACAATTATTACTATAAGTTGGTCAAGGAAATGTGTTTTCAACAGACTTTATTAATCGAGATGCTAATGATCTTGTACGCTAATATGAGCTGTTATTACATTTAGAATGTAAACATTACCATGAAGAAGAACACATGATTTTGCATTATCATGCAAGTAAAATACGGGTAAGATCATACATTTAAGGTAGTGATGATCATAATTAGGAAATGCTATAACCAAAGGAATGTTGACACTTTGACTGCAGCAAATCAAATGTGATTATTATCAATTAGTAAATGTATTGCACTGTAATAGAGATAATGATGATTTCGTATAGTATAATAAGTATGATGAGAGCTAAAGCCTAAAGACAAGTTAATAATTCTAATCGCGATAATTTTAACTAATCAATCAAACTTTGGAGGAATATCCCGAATGACTTGGAACTAATATATCAAGCTGGTAAATGAACAGCTTTTCAAAGTACATGCAGCGGTGATCATCGTACATTTCTACAGAACATACAATTAAATACATTATACACCGAGTAGTATTCGAATTCCTTTACGTAGCTAAAAACATAGTATACATTTCATAGTTGGATATATTCTTCATCCTAATTGTTTTTATTTTATTATTGATTTATTCCAGGATCAGTTTAGGTTCTGCTATGACGCTATGTTGGCCTATCTGAATACGTTCCACACCTATTCCAATTTCACAGGACTGTGAATAAGCCTTCTGCACCTGTCAATCTAAATAAAGCACGTCTTATATTAATAACCGATATTTCATAGTTTAGTACATGCTTTTTAAATCAACATAATGGCTATATAAGTTAAATTCTGTTGAAATTGCATTTTAGTTCTAGTTCCACTTTTGTGGATTGACTGTCAATTATTACAGTTAAGTATAGTGACTGATATTAGAGACTGTAATTGACCGAAATATCTAAACCTAGGGTTTATGTTAAAGGAAATATATATTTTAAAGGAATCGCACCTATTTTTAAGTTAACTTGTGCATCCACTTACACGCCAATATCGAAATGGCAAGACTTAAATAGAATATTATTTTGTGTGACATTGCTAATTTTTTATGTTTTAGATCTTGTCCTGCAGTTGTATATTTAAGGTATAGTATCTGAGTATTTCCATGTGCAGTTTGCAGCATCTTATGTCATTTCTTTAAATTCACATTATGTGGAAGTACTATGAAATCGTTTTATGTGGCTCTTTCCCTTTATACACTATACGCACTAAATCACATCTTAAATAGTTTTAAATATGTAATTAAGTACATTCGTTTAGCTTTTATCAGAGTGACCATGAGTGGTTTGCTTGCTATGTTGATCATGTAGAAATAGTTATATGTTATTAGAATATTTAGCTGTTGCTAAGTCTGTTTTACTATCCCAAGCTTTACATACAATCAATTATGTCAGCTATGACAAATGCGCAACCGTCCGTTCAATCATTTACCTGCTGTGTCCTGTTTTGATCGATAAGTGACTTGTACACAGGATGCTAGAACTCGTGTAAATAACGCGTTATTGCGCCAGTTATATTTTGATTGTTATAGATATCGTACAGAATATGAATAAAAGCAGAAATGATTGCAAACCATGCATTTGATTCGAGAATCAAATATTTGTCTTCCCAAAGTTGTCTTTATAATTCGTGTAAATGGTGCGTTACTGCGCAAGTGGTATTTTGTTTGTTATATATATATATGTATATATATATATATATATATATATATATATATATATATATATATATATATATATATATATATATATATATATCGTACAGAGTACAAACCATGTACTTGATTCGAGAATCAAATATTCAATTCATCAAACTTGTCTTTAGCATATTTAATAATCAGATTATCACATTATTAATCAACAATGATATAATTATATTGTCTATTTAATTAAATGATATGCAACTATGAACATATTCAATGCTCTATGACCTGTTCTTTAGTGTCCACGTGGAATTTGTGACATGTAATTATATATGACCTCATACTACTGTTAAGAGTAGAGATAAATCATCCCAGTGGCTTGCATATTCCTGGATGTGCATCTAGTCAAACAGCAGTTATTGTGTGGACTTGTGTCGATATATTACGATTTATTTATCATTTGAGTGAAATGAACCTCAATTATAATAGATGTTCAAGTAAATATAGAGGCAATTCAATACAGTAAACTTATTTCAAAATTTTCAAGCGAGATCGTAGGTTTCCTCCTGCCACATGTACATTTGAAAAATGTAAATGTAAGTGTCATTAATGTGCAATAAAGATATCCTAATTGAACAATTATGCACATCTCGATCAATTGAATAATGCATTTATTTTTTCAAACTTATTAAACTATACTCTACTTCCAGTAATGATATGGTACATGTATTATACTAAAACATGTTTAATATCTTTGCGCTAGTAGTTATCGTGGTAAACAATATTTTTTTCATGACAAAAGCATAAGATAAATAATTATGTCACATATAGTTTCATGTCAATTTCAATACGTCAGAATATAAGTTGCGTTCATATTATTTGAATAGTGTATTTACTCGTTGACCTGTGTCTTTGATTCAGATTTGCTTTGTTTTATAACTTTTATATTCAAAGAAAAAATTTGTATTGGCTAGAACATATACGTTGTATGGTTGATATATGTACCAATAATCTATTTTTTATGAAATGACCCATCTGTAATATTCCTATATAAACATCTAATAAATGCAGTGCCAATTTTAATTACACCTATATTTGTTTTTATAACATAAGAAACACTAATTATTGTTATGATAAATACACACACCACATGCACACACACACACACATATGTATATTTACTTTATTTGAGGTTTATTGATTAGACTATTTTTTCCTACTCTGAGTGTAGCACGTAATTCTAAGAATAAATCATTCAACAATGCACACATTTTATTCATGACACATTGACACTACAGGCTTTCCAGAACAAAAAATATCAACAACACTAATACTCCAGTGTAAGTCAAATAGAAGATTGAAATAATGTCTTAGGCAGTTTATTTGATTCCCCTTCCCCACCCCAAAATATTACAAACTGATATAAAGCCAAAATTCACAATTTGTTCTTTCCGAAATATATATATATATAAACGCATTTATATGTATGTTTATGGCAAAATAATAAGTACACAAAACATTTTGAAGCCTGATGTTTGTTTCCTATAATCTTTTTTATTTTCTTCATGGACGAAACCCCTCAACTGAATTTGAAATCAGCAGGATATGTTGCCGATTTCCGTCATCAGGTCAGGTTAGTAACTACTGGCTAATTTAACATTATACCAATGCTAGTAAATTATATTATAATCCAACATATTGTATAAATATGAACTCATAGCGAAGTGTGTGTCGCACGTTAAGCAGATGTTTTTGAAAGCCTGAACATAATAAATTGTTTAAAGGCTCACGGATTTCAAACCGGTATTTGCGTTATAGCTTTATTATACTCAGTGTTCACTGTCACTAAAATAAAACCAGCCAGTCACACGGTAATGCTCATACTCAAATTAATAAGTCATTACATTTTACGGCAACACCTGGACTGTTTAAATCTCTTCCAATGCTGACCACTTTGAGGAGAGAGTACATATGCTGAAAAAAATGTATGTATCTACATTCGTGGGTATTCATCCAGACGTAATAATTATGACCCGTGTCCAACTGGTTGATATAATATTATTTCTTAGATTAGTAATATGTAATAATTGGACAAATAGCGTAAAATAGACAAGGAACGCACCATAAGGGGATGGGAACCCAAAGATAAATATTACACTTGTTATGTGCTTCAAAATATAATTTTAAAAAGGTATATTTTTGTACAAATGAAGTGTGTATACTTAGGAAATAGGTAAATGATGACTATTGCGCTTAAATTTGAATTTTCAATGTTAACAGTTGGCCATGAAATGTATCTTTCCATTGATTGCTATGAACAATGGAATGATACACTTATCAAGATTGTATGATACATCATCTCACTACCTGAATGCTACATTCATAGAAATAAAATCTAGAACGACGAAATATTCATTTTATGAGAGTTATTTTGTTTTAATTTATGCTAGTTTCTGAATTAGAGAATTTTCCAATAAAAATAAATTTCGATAATTATATTTTGACAGTCTTTTTGTATAACAGGCATCTATTATATTTTGACTAATGTTATGTATATTTGATTTAAGTCATTTGTTTTTAGTTGTATTGTTAGTTTGTCAGATTCAAATTTGACATTTTAAGTTAGGATTCATTCATTTATTGTGACATGACCTGTACTTTACAAATAAACAGCAGATGTTGACCTCATTTCTGACCTAGCTTCAGAGTTTTAAACAAGCTTTTAAAATGATTGGTTGATTTGAAGGACATTATGGAGCTTTGTTGTAAACATCTTTCTATTTTTAGTTGGGTCATACGGTGTGCACGAGATTTTTTGAACGTAAATTTGTTCTAAAGATTCAAGAAGATCATGTGACTCCTTCCTTGTTTACGTAAAAACAGGTATATAAATTATGTATTGGAGCAAACTATTTAGTAGAAGTTGGGCTGTTAGAATACTAAGTTGCGTGTCATTTTGAGTTTTTTTTAAAAATACCTTGTACTGGAAATGATTTATTTATTTTTATTGGAATTGTTTGTTTGTCAGATTCAAATTTGACATTTTAAGTTTAAGATTCATTCATTGGAAGATATATTTTTTTAAAGAGTGGGATGACCTGTAAACACCAGATGTTGATCACATTTCTGACCTGGCTTCAGAGTTGTAAACAAGCTTTTAAAATGATCGGTTGATTCCAAGGACATTACGGAGCTTTTTTATAAACATCTGTTTATTTTCAGTTCTTGAGAGTAAAAATAAGTGATTCTCATCTGGGTTATACGGTGTGAACGAGATTTTTTGAACGTAAATTTGTTCTAAAGATTCTAGAAGATCATGTCACCCCTTTCATGTTTACGTAAAACAGGTATATAAATTATGTTTCAGAGCGAACTATTTAGTAGAAGTTGAGCTGTTAGAATACTAGGTTGTGTGTCGTTTTGAGTTATTTTAAATTACCTTGCACATGAAATTATTTCAATTCGTTTGGATCAAGAGTATTTATTTTGTTATTTATCTGGAAAATAAATGTGCTCATTGAATTTCATAAGACCAAAACTGACTTTATCACGTGGCATCGTCTTCCATCTTGGATGCTTCATTAAGATTCGACTTGAAATTATTAGGACATTTTATTACCAGGACCTTTGCAATTACACTAGTGATTATATTTTGAATTATTTTTTGATAAATTTTGGAATTGATTCTTAAAACCGTAAGTTTAATTTTCTTTTCTGGAAAATATTTGTGCTCAATAAATTGTTTATTAAGTTTTTAAAAGCTTGTTATTGCATTGAACGTGGTCAAACTTGAGAACTGCATTAAAATATCACCATATATTGTCTCTCCAATTGCTTGTTACTACTAATATATTCTCTAATATCTACCCAACAAATACACGGTTAGAATATGACATTAATGCACAAAATAGATATATTCGAGATATGGAATTTGATTGCCGCCAGAAAGATAATTGTAAGCGAATATGTCACATATAATGAAAGAAACATAAATTTGAATCGACAAAACTCATACTTGAGTGAATAATATATTTTTTTCCATCTCATTATAATAATAATTATGACTTTGTATAGGACTTAATCTTTAGCGGAACTAAGACGACCAAAAAACCTAATACACGTTTTAGAAATAAAGCTAACGAATATATGGAAGGGCATTGATATGTTACTTTCAAATCAACATAAAATAAAACGACAGTGGTTGTGTTTTGAGTGAAAAATGGATATATCCTTTTAGTTTCTAAAAGTCTCTACTTACACAGGACGTACAATATATGCTTTATTTACTCAATATAAAGCAATATGCACCATTAGTTCAATACAAACAAATAACATAGGTAAATTAAGATGCAAGACTTATAAGGAAATGATACAGGTTCTCTCAACATTACATTTATTTGGACCGACCAACAATTGTATAGAAGTTTTAAAATTGTTTTGTCTTTAAATTTAGGTTTTTGTACAAATTTTCCTTTTGAATTGCCTCACATATCAGTGATTAAAATTAAAGTGAATGATTAGAATGCATTATGTTACAAAACGTTATGTGTAAGGCATTATAACTACAAAAAAATAATATAATATGCCATCTAAAACTATACAAACTAGCATCATATTGCAATTGATTTAGCAGCATTATATTCATTTATTATATACTGCATTGACCACTCACATGGCCTAGTGGTTAGAGCATTTTCCTAGGATACGGGAGGTCAACGAAAGACTTACACAAATGGTAATAACAGCTACCTTCCTATATACATATATACATTTCAATAATTATTATATCAGTTGTACATTGTTGCTACCCGGAGGTATTGGCTGGAGTTAAATACAAAATATCCATTATAAGGTAATTACGTCCCCTTGTTCGGATAACTACGTTTTGTCTACTTTGAAATAGAAATGGCAACGAATCGCAGACCGAATCAAAAAACGTTATATTTCGAACATTGTAAGGAATAAATAAAGATGAAAGCAAATAGTCTACACGTAAATCCACATGATGTGGAAAATATCATTGAAATCAGAAAAGGACGTTAGCAAAGCGGCAACGGCAACAACACGTTCAGCTATAGTTATTGGACGTGAAAAGAGAAGGCCTTGGGCGATATCAAACAGTCAGTCTTATGTACTGAATAAATGTCATAGTGACCGTTATCGTTTTAATACTTAAACTTGACGGCGCTAAAAATCATCCTGCTTCTTTGGAGGCAATGACATATTCTACGAAAGACAATCCATAGATGAGGGATACACAAATTCACTTTGCTATAAGGATGTTCACAAAGCAGGATACGCACCGAAAACCAACCCAATGAGTTTGAACAAGTATGGGAAAGGCAGGCTAGTAAGTGCCAATGAGGCACTTTCTAAAGAAGTTCAAGTTAACCTAATTGATTATGGAGCTCCACATCACTGCTATGTGGACGTTTTACGTGTGGAATATTGTTTCGATTCAGAGGTAGAATGGAGCATCGCAACCTGCAATTTAAAGAAGACATACAATTATATATAACGCACAGGTAGAAATTCTACCTGAACTATGATAAAAGGATAGCAGCACTATGGATAGAAGCAAATGGGAGAAATAACGAGCCATTTTTGACTGGCTTGATGATGAAGGAAATGTATCCGATCAACCTTCATATAGCATACTACTGCTGATGTCTTCAACAGTCGGATAATTACAAAAGCCCTCTCTAGGTGTTAGCAATACTAGAAAATCAGCTGAGACTGACGAGGTTTGCTATTGATTTTAGGAAAGAAAAGCGTGTTATACCAACTTTGGATACAAGGTATCAATCAACACGGTCACGAGCAGATTTTGTTTCACTTTAACAGTGCGCTTTTATTCACTCTGAATTACATTGGTTTATCACCTACTGGGAATAAAGTAAACAGATATTGATCCAAAATTAATATAAATCTTTATATCAGTTATTGCTGAAGACCAATCGGACACGATGTCCCGATGATGTTGATGGAAGTTGTTTCTGAAGTTGCAGGACTTTAGATAATACGGTTAAGTTGGGAGGTATGTGGATTGACATAAATATGAAGTAATTCAACTACAACAATGTAACATAGAATAACCTGGGTCTTTGCAATAGTTAGGTCTACACAGTACATGCGATTTTAATATAGTGTTCCCAGTACCACTGATGAAAGCTTGCAATGGCCAGTAGGGCATATTTATTTGTAAACAGCAATATACAGATTGTTATATATTTAATACTTGGTTATTTTGTTCTTACTGTTTTAAATCTTTAATGTAAGTCTTTCCAACACAACCAAAAACCCCCTCTCAATCTCTCTCTCTCTCTCTCTCTCTCTCTCTCTCTCTCTCTCTCTCTCTCTCTCTCTCTCTCTCTCTCTCTCTCTCTCTCCTCCCTACAGTTAAAATATTGCATCTAAAATAGCGAGCGTGGAGTATGTTCGCCTACGTCATACGACGATGTCTTCGTATCCATGAATGATGGAGAACTGTAGTAACACGCGCTAGCGAAAAGGGGAGTGATACAAAACGAGAGATATAAACAATTACATGGTTGGTAGAAATGTTAAATTAAATCATAGTCATGATTTATATGAAGTGAAAAGATATATATATATATATAGTTACGTGCTTAGGCTCTAATAAGCAGCAACATAGAACCTAACAAGATTGTAAAATTTAACAATGAACTTATTAAGTACGAATGTTTGATAAAAGAACATATAAAAACTTACGGTTTTAGGGAATCAAGTCCAAAAATAATCCAATATAGAATTCACAAAAATAATCCACTAATGGAATTGCAAGAGTCCTAATAAATAAATGTGCTAATAGTTCCCGGTTCGAATCCAATATGGACGACGATGTCACGTGATTTGGTCAGTTCTTGTTTTTATAATAATCCAACTGAAAAATCTATGAGCACGTGTTCTTTTCCAGATAAATAAACTGAACTGAAAAATCTATGAGCACATGTTCTTTTCCAGATAAATAAAATAAATCCTTTTGATTTTCCAGAAGGTCACAGAAAGTACGTACGATCATAAAAACGAATGGAATGACCCAGAAGAAAATCAACCATTTCCATCCCCCAGAACTGAAAAAAACGTTGTCCTTGGATTTAGCCAATCGTTTCAAAGGCCTGTTTATCACTCTGAAGCAAGGTCAGATAATGAGGTTAACAAGCAAGGTCAACCTGTGCTTATAGATAGAGTCTAGGTCAGCCTGAAATTTCCAGAATAGATCTTTTCCAATTAATGAATTTTAAACCCAAAATGACAAATTTGGATATGTCAATTGAAAATAAATAATTTAAACCAAATATAGCTAACACCTCCCCCCCCCCCCATAAAATAAAAAGAAAGGTTTATTTGATAAAACCTTCTTTTTATCACAAACCAATTTACATCTGAGGTTAAAAGAACTGGTATAAATTACACAGTATAATAAATTGTTGTACACCGGAAAGACCGTCTGCAATGATATTATCTTTTCCCTTGATGTGCCGGATGTCAAGATTGTATTCCTGCAATAACAAACTCCATCTTAGCAATATATGATTTTTATATTTCATTCGTCCGATGAAAGTAATGGGGTTGTGGTCACTAAAAACTATAATCGAAGAAGGAGCTGAACTTTGATAAACTCCAAAAGGTTGCAAAGCCAAAATCAATGCCTAACATTCCTTCTCGATAGTTGAATAATTTCTCTGGTGCTTAGTCAACTTCTTCGAAACATAGCACACTGGACGTTCAATTCCAATTTTGTCTTCTTGAATTAAAACTGCTCCAACCCCAACATCACTTGTATTGACAGATAATTTGAAAGATTGACCACAATTTGGAGCTGCAAGAACTGCTGCCGCCTCAGGTATAGCTTTCAACTTATCAACAGCCTCCTGAGATTTTTCAGTTCAACAAAAGTTGTTCTTTTTTTTTTCAATAAATTTGTCAGAGGTTCTGCAATTATAGAAAACTTTGAACAAAATTTACGATAGTATCCAGCCATACCTAAAACCTGCATCAGTTGTTTTCTATTTTCAGGCACAGGGAATTTAGAAATAGCCTCAACCTTAGCATCTATTGTTTTAACCTGTCCATGTCCCACAATATGTCCTAAGAGAGTCACACTAACACATCAGAACTCACTTTTAGATAAATTAATTGTCAAACATGCATCAGTGAGTCTGTCAAAGAATTTTTGAATTGTTGCTAGATGTTCTATCCAGGTATAGTTGGAGATGATGACATCGTCTATATAAGCATCATAATTTTCTAGATCAGAGGTGATCATATCCATGAGACGTTGAAATGTACTTGGCGACCCTTTCATCCCTAACGGCATTACTTTATATTGGTAAAGTCCATCTGGTGTCACAAATTCTGAGATTTCCCTTGCTCTTTCCGTTAGTGGAATCTGCCAAAATCCTTTCGGAAGGTCAAATTTGGTGACATACCTGGCATTCCCAATTTTATCAACACAATCGTCAATTTTTGGTAATGAGTATGAATCTGTTTTTGTCACACTGTTCACCTTCCTAGAATCAGTGCACATACGGAACGTTTTATGTGGTTTTGGAACAATTATGCATGGTGACCTCCAATCATGTTTACTGGCCTTGATAAAATCATTCTCTAACAAATATTGAAATTTCCTTATTTAAGTATTCCTGTTTGAGGGGATTCATCCTTTATGGATGTTGTTTAACAGGTTTGGAATTTTCAATTTCAACGTCATGAAAAATTTTGTTTATCAGTGTAGTAATATCTGGAAATAAGTGTTCATATTCAATTAATAATTGATTCAATTCATTTATTTCTTGCACTTGCAAATGTGAAATTTTCTGGTCTAGATTTTTCATAATTTCTGAATTGCAACGATTCGTTATTTTAATTATCAATCATCATTTCAGTATCAGTATAATCTGATGATATTCCTTCACTGAGTGGGACAGGTATTCGTTATTTTAATTATCAGCCATCATTTCAATATCAGTAAAATATGATGATATTCCTTCACTGAGTGGGACAGGTACAATTAAATTAATTACATGGTATCTCTTTCAATATACCCCTTTAGCATAATGATTTGGTAGAGTTGATTTTGATTGCGTCTCCCAGGGGTATTTATAATACAATTTAAATCACTAATTTTCATATCAACTGTGTAGGGACCATATAATTTGGCCTGAAGAGGATTTTGTGGCATTAGTGGCATTGGCAAGAGAGCCAGGACTATATTACCAGGCTGAAAGCTCATTTCCTTCATTTTTTATCATATCTTGCATTCAATTTAGATTGAGCACAAGCCTTTGACAATTTGTATC
The DNA here is from genome assembly GCA_030141615.1 of Unio pictorum. NCBI lineage: Eukaryota > Metazoa > Mollusca > Bivalvia > Unionida > Unionidae > Unio > Unio pictorum. The sequence goes on along the minus strand of JARLTB010000360.1, from coordinate 6,546,444 downwards.
TAAAATCAGACACAAAATCAAGAAGATTTATTTCGTTATCTTTATTAGAAAGAAGTTTCTCTTTCAATAACTTAAATGGTCCACGCACAATATGTCCAAACACCAGTTCAAAGGGACTGAAGCCTAGAGATTCTAGTACCGATTCTCTAACAGCAAACCATAGTAAATGAAAGCCTTCATCCTAATCTTTATTCGTATCAAAACAATATGATCGAATCATATTTTTTAAAGTCTGATGAAATCTTTATAATGCCCATTGGCTCTCAGGATGATAGGCAGAAGATTTGAATTGTTGAATGCCTAATTCATACATATCGTGCTGGAAAATTCAAGACATGAAGTTTGAACATTGATCAGACTGAACAGATTTGGGAAGGCCATACTGAGTAAAACAATAATATCCAAGCTTTTACTATTGTTTTAGATTTTATATTCCTTAACGGAATAGCTTCTGGAAACCTTGTTGACGCACACATAATGGTCAACAGGTATTGGTTATTACCAGACTTGGTCTTAGGTAAGGGACCTACACAGTCTACCATAATTCTCTTAAATTGTTCGTCAAAGGCAGGAATAGGTTGCAGATGAGCCTTAGATATCTTCTGATTGGATTTTCCTACCATTTGACAAGTATGACAAGATCTACGATATTTCACAACATCACTTTTGATTTTTGGCCAATAAAAGTGAGTCGAGATCGTGTGATAAGTTTTATTAATCCCTAAATGACCAGGCTTGTCATTTACAAGTGGATTAATCACAGCCTTGTCCCCAGCTAAGTCGTTGCCTAGCAATAAATGGATGCCCTCAACGGGTAAAACCGAGACTGTTCCGATTGTAACAGGTCCTGACACAACTTAGTCTGATGACAAATTTACACAATGGAGAGGAACATTAACAAAGCCGACCTCTACTCCCTGTATAAGAACACTTTCGTTAAAAGAAGACTTCTCAGAAAAAGGCAACGTACCTGATAATAAAAGACTGAGAAGCTCTTGTGTGCCTTAAAATTTTAATAGGGGTGGGATTGGCTGAATCACCTAAGAGTGATATAGAACCATTTGATATGAATGGTTGATAATTCTCCAAAATAAAATCAGACTGGGATTTATTAGACACAACAAATGTATTGCTTTCAATACATGACTGTGACAATGACCTCTTGGAAATAAGAGCATTTGGAACAGGTCTGCCTTGATTCTGATGCCTATTTTTTAATTTGTAGCAATCAGAAACAACGTGTCCTTTTTTCTTGCAAAAGGTACAGGTCGGAAGAGACAAGGATCTAGTCAGTTCTTGTTTTAATACTAATCCAAATGAAAAATCTATGAGCACATGTTCTTTTCCAGATAAATAAAATAATTCCTCTTGCTTCAACGAATTTACAAAATTTCCAGTACACGGTAATTAAAATTATAACTCAAACAGAAGACACAATTTAAAATTATAAATTAAATAATATATATATATATATATATATATATATATATATATATATATATATATATATATATATATATATACACATATATATATATATATATATATATATAAAAATATATATATATATATGCATATAATTCTCTTAGGAAAATCTATACTGGCAAACAACTTTGGAAAATACATAAGACCCTTGCTACATAACATAAATTGCTACAATTGTAACAACTCAGATGATTTACACCACATCTTCAATGATTGTAGAATAACCAAGAAGAAAAGGGTCAAATTTGGATCCGAACAACAAATCATAACCGCCCTATATCCATACCAATACATAATTCAATTAACAAATAACAACCACCAAACAACATTCAAACATATAATTGAATTTTTAAAAACAACAGGGCTACAGGAGAAAATTTAGAATATAGGAATATATAGAACATAATAGGGAAAAAACATATAAGGACACGACCTAGTAAGAGCTGAAACCAAACGTAATCATGAAACATGAAAGCCTATTTAAGAAATCGAAGCAACACCAGGAATGAGCAGGTAGATCTCAACCATCCTTGGATCCCACATACACTACGGTGGGATTTAGATGATCAAGGCTCGTATACTTAGCAACCAGACCGGAAATTAAAGATGCGAGTAATCCTATAAACAAAATAGGGAGACCAAACGGATTACATAAAACTAGTACTAGAGTATTCCTGGGGTAGGCAACCAAAACAAAGCCTCTTTAAGGAATGGAAGCACCACCAGGAATGAGCAGGTAGATCTTAACCGTCCCTGAAACCCACATATACTACGGTTGGCATGAGATCATCAAGGCTCATACACTGAGCAACCAAATCGAAACATAAAGACGCGAGTAACCCCATAAACAAACTAGGGAACCCGAAAATATTACTCAAAGCCCTGTTAGTAATCCAATCACTCCGGAAATAATAACAAGTCAACAAAAAGATGAAAGATAAAGTAATAGGGATATACCAATCACAACGAACAAATAATGAAGACAATTAGGGGACACAAATAGCACTATGTAAAAGGCAGAAAATAAACAAACAAATAACAGCAAATATATTACAAAACAGCCCATACAATAAGTATAGGAACCTACCTCATCCCTATTACCTTCTCTAACTGTTCTCTCAATATAGCCACATTGACATTACACAATACTTACCAATACGTATCAAATGCGAAAGTCAGAAGGCCAAACATTAAATATAAGTAGATGGTCTGAGACCACACTATCATACAATTCTGTTCATATGGTATCTTCCCAATTTATACAATAGAAGGTAGTCTAAAATCCCAAAACTACCAGGCCCCGCATCACAAGTCTGCTATTCAATTTGATCTAACTTTAGGCGTACAGAACACCAGTTCAACACTATAAGGGATCGTGCGCATGGGACTGTATACTCCATTAACTCAAAACAGCACAGAGTTCATCGAATTTAGGACCAAAACTGGAACAACATCAATAGAGAATCAATTTCAAAGAACCCAGGTCAAATTAATGGCTTCTCATGCTGAACAACCAAATGCTGGGACAAAATGAAAACAAGATGGCAGCCTGACATTAAGGCTACTCAAACAGACAAGATAAAGCAACACAGAAAAAATTCCGACTGTGTTCGTTGCCTGGTTAACAGGGTCCTCATTTGGTACGAGAACCCTTTTCAAAAAATCTGTTTCACGAAACATGATCATTTTTTCAAACCGTTTAAAATTAACAAGCTATTTTTACCAAACAGTGATTATACTTATTTATGTCGCATTTACATCTTAGTATTCAAACTTATTAGTGACCTAATTAATTTACTCTTTATACTAGAAATATTGAAAAGTTAAGATAGTTAAACCAATTTTACAACTTCATGGATTTCATTTAATTGTATTGGTGGCTCACACATTAGTCCATTAGTAATAACTGGGCCATACTTGCATTACGCACGGAATAAGGACGTTATGAGCTGAAAGCCATTCTTGGACTTAATAGTACATCTATTGTCTTGCCACAACTCTGATAGCTTCAAATTGCAGAGATGTGAAACTAATTTCCACTACCTTCACTTGTATCATTGCAAACCATTAACTGTTAGGGTTGAGTGTGTGTTTCGTCTATTTCCCGCCCACACAGTGACCTCCATTCAGGTCGATGTTTACTTAATTGTAGCGCCGACCTGACGACCAAATTAAATAGTACACCTTGAGTACATAAATGCCTGTGGGAAGCGGCACCATTCCCCCCACAAGTAATTAATTTGCCAGAAACTTACAACAGTGCTACATGCCCCTAGTGGGCGATACAGCACGATAATTCAACATCGAATACACACACACACACACACACACACAGAGATAGATAGATAGATAGATAGATAGATAGATAGATAGATAGATAGATAGATAGATAGATAGATAGATAGATAGATAGATAGATAGATAGATAGATAGATAGATAGATTGATAGATAGATAGATAGATAGATAGATAGATAGATAGGTGGAGGGTTTGCAAGGGCCGTCAATTTATAATAACCACTAAGAAAACCTAAAGTCTTATCGTCGGGTTACTCGCTTGTCTAAGCTCCTAATCGATTTACTCAAAGTGAGTATAACAGTGATAAAATCTATCGATGTACATGCAACTTTCCGTGTTAAAATGCAACACGATCTCATCTCGCACAACAGTTCTTAAACTTCGTACGATTTTAACCGAGCATGTGCGGTCCACGTTTGCACACATGAAAGCCAACTCAGGTAAGGGACACAATCAACTTTAACTCCTGTAAGCCTTTGATATTTGTTTCTGTGAATTACTTGTTGAGAATCACTAGTTTTCGGTATATTAAAGGTAGTACTGCGGTTGGCTCAGGTATTTTTCACTCTCTTGGGCCGTATTAAAGAAGCTTGATGCATGTTTTGTTAGACTCCTTAACTCAGCCCAAATGTTAGACTTCCACTATTCTCCTTCTCTCTTAGACATTGGGTTTTGTTACTGCTGCTTCATTTTCCTGTCATTTTTTATTGCTTCATCAACCTGTTGCTGTTTAATGAGAAAAGCTTGATCTGCTTCTTTCCACTGTTGAAACAAAATTCAAAATCATCTTCTATCTCTATTTAAAATCTTCAACTTGTCGTGAGGAAGAAGACGGTGGCTAAGGTAATAAATAAATTCGTGCCAAAAAGAAAGAATATACACTAAATCACAAATAAAATCGGTCTCTTATAGAAATAAAGTTGTGTTGACTTTGGTAGCCCATGTTATCCTGTCGATTCTCGTCTCCACGGCCGTAGAATCCAATTCATCGAATTTTTAGTTTCCGTCATGATTTAAAACTGTCGCATCAATTCACGGCGCACAAACGTAAGTGCACATATATAAATAATGTGACGTTATATACCACTCTCTTCGGATTGGAAGACAGTCTCCACACAGTGACTGAATTTTGTAACTCGTGTTAGGATTCGTGAAACAGTTTAATCCGTTTCGATCCACTCTTCCACAATAAATAAACCCAGCTCACTGAATTAATTTCTCCTATTCCAGTCTCAAGATGTGGACGAACGTAGAGCCGTCTACACTCGTATTGGCCATGTACTTCCGCACAAACGAATGCATGTGAAATCAACATGGACAATTATCAGGATCACATCTACGAGCATTTGGCAAATAGGAATGTATTGTGGAGAGATAAGGATTTTTGAAGAGTCCTTCCTTATATGCTAACCAGACGTCAGACGAAGTTTAAAGAAGTTTAATGAAGACCTATGAGATGCCCGCTGTCTTAACGAAATGATGTTAACATTAATAGTACCATTAAAAACGCTTAGCAAATCTGAATCACCCGTACTAATTGCACCATAATTATGACGAACTCTAAAGATCGTTTCAGTATAATCATCCTCGTTTAAATTTAGATGTTTTGGTAACAGAAACAACGAATAATTATAATCGTCTGGAGTGCATTTAGCTATTTGATCATCATCCATATCTTTAATATTTTCAAACGTTCCAGTTCTGAGTTTATCAATTAAGTTTTGAACATATAGAATAATTTCCTACTCTTGCTTTATCTCCTTCTTTCGTACGATCGTTCGTTGTTTCTATTTATCAATTTGATCTGTTTGTATTCTTCATAGTTAATATGCAAATTGTTTATCACATCAATATAAATAGTATTCGATGCATTTTGTGTGTCGATTCGACTATTGTTAGTTTAAATGGTATTAAACAACATCAGCCCCGTGTTGTATCTTGTTTTTTTTTTTTACCATGTTTTGGTTTCAAGATTTGTTTTCTCGCTTTATAATTTGCAGCAACAAGAGCTGGACATTTATCTGGATTAGTTGTTTTGTATAATTTTAAAGTACATTCAGCACATTATTACATACTTTTTAAACTATGTCTTCATTGGTCTTTTTTTAACTTGTTTGCGACACATTTTACTGGTTGAGGCATTCAAACATGAAGATCTTGATGTTTCTTCATGTTTTGTTTGCAAGGTAGTTTTTTCAAAGTGAGGAAGAAGGGGTTTAGTCGTTTCAGTAACAGATCTGAATAACTGCTGAGAATTCTCTGCAAAATCCATCTGAGATTCATGACGTTTTTGTAAGTTTCGCCTGACATATGTCTTAATTGCTTCTAATCTTGTTTGAGATAGTTTAGTTGTGTGCAGCTGGCATACCTTGTGTTTTTTTATTGATATATGGTATTACTATAATTTACAGTAGCAGAGAGGGAGCGATAACACATAAGTATTACTCAGGATAAACTGTTTGAAAAACGCCAAAGACAAAAATAAAGTAGCACAATAGGCTAACTGCTCTAAAGAAAATCTCGGTTAGTTTGAACCTTCGGTTTGACGTTATTGGCATTATAGTTTCGTTTTCGTAATAATCCTGTTTTGCAGAGGGATGCTTTTGAAAAGGAGTCAGCTCACCTTCTCTGCTTATGCTCAAAACACCAGAAACATGTGCAAAAATAAACGAAACATATTGATATAAAAACGAAAGAATAGCAAGGATTTAAGTTATTGACCGACCTATTAAGTCGAGAGGTCTTTATCCTTATGAAAGCATGCCGAATTTACATCAGCTAACACAAATCGAAAAGCAGATTGAAAAATAAATTACACGCCGTATGCAAAATTATAATACAATGAACTGGTGAGTACCATAGTTGCAATGGATCAACCTTCTGTCTCAGATAATTGATCTTTGTTTTTTAATACATAAATACATGAAGTTTTGGCTGGATCCAGGTACACTTTAGTGACTCATGGCAGATTTTGAATTCGTCATTTGACAAATTTGTTAGCAATCTTGAAGTGGGACGTTTCAATATAACCCGTCGATATTGTTTCATGGCGTTCTTGCCTCCTTTACTTACTTGTTCACTAGAAATGACGTGTATCCGTACGTGCAAATGAGCGACTGGGACAGGTTACCACACCTTAGCATTTTGTATAGCTGTCAAGTGCAGATAATTCCACCAACGACTGTGCGCATGCAGAAAAACGTTTGGTCCGCATTCGAGTGCAAGATATTGAGTGACTATGACGAGCTATATCTGATTACCGTTGTGCTGATATTTTTTGACGTGTTTCAAAACTGTTGTGACAATGTCATCCACGAGTACAAGTTAGACTCTGCATGTTACTTATCATTAGCCGAATGTTTTCGGATAAGTTGTTAAAAAAATCAACAAAAATCAAAATCGATTTACCATTACTCACCGATATTTCCGAGCGCATAATTAGTAAGCATGTATTTCAAGCAGGAAGTAATATGGCGAGGAACATATACGAGTGCAAATAAATCATATGTGAATGGTGATGACGCTGCTGCCCCTACATACAACACACGCACGGAATTACATCATCATCAGTAATATTTATGTCTTCGAAGTTGATACACATTGTACTGAACAACATCATTACGATTTTTCCATAAGTTCTATTTGTTTTTTGTTGGTGTATCAGTCAGCTGCGAACGCGTAAACATATCTAGAATGTGTAATTTATTTGCATGGTGTAGCGAATGGAAGGTGTGCTACATATTCCTGAGATAATTTTAGAGGTCATTTGTAATCTCTAATCGCACTAAAGACCATATAATGTGTGCGATTACACTTTTCAATAATGTCGTTTTGACTTTGGTATATCCTACACCAATCCGCAATCAATTAAAAATGTCAAGCTATGTAATATTTTCATTGGTACCCATACAGTCACCCTATATTGAACCAGTGAGTAGTTCTTTTACTAAATGCCAGATTGTAGCAAAAGTGACATTTGATTTCCCTATTCCCATCATACCATCCCTATCAATGATTGTCAGAAAATGGATTGTATTTTTCATTTAAACATCGCTACCCAATAGTTAAATTGTACTATATCTATATATATATATATATATATATATATATATATATATATATATATATAATAATCTTTGCGTTTGGGCTGAGGAGAATGTTATTTAAACAATTTACAAATCTGACGCCTTTGAGGTACATACTAACAGCATGCTCCTATTTGACTTCCTTCATTCCTAGGACATATTTTGTTTAGTTCTTATAGTTACGACTTTGCATAGTCTGGTGTAAGTCACATAACCGTCCATTGTCACCTTGTACTATTCGCACAACGAATTAAATGCATGATGAAACGACAATCTAATGAGTAGCCATCTAAAATGATTTTTCCTATCTGTGTTATCTTCGATAAGCCTTTAGACGTTGGTCGATGGTGTTGAAGCCAGTGCATTGATTGTTTAGTGTGAAGAGAGTAGTGCAGCGAAACCTAACATGCCAATATACCGTGGTTTCTTATTATTTGTGATATATATTCCTTGACAAGAGAAACATGATGGAAAAATACAAACTAATGTTTTTTATGATGCAGCCACATTCATGTTAAAATCAGGAACAATAAATAGGCAACAAAAATTATCCACAATACTGCATTCGCTTGTACGATAAAAGATCGGAATACAAACTATCATATTTTTGAACATTATTTTATTTTCATTTGCTCTCCACCGGTTAGATCCGGATATTAAACTAAAGCAGGAAGTAGAGTTCAAGTACTCTTTATCAGACGACAAATGTAGCTTTCTCATTGAAACACACCGTCAAGTAGACTCAGTTGACAGTCAGGATTTTATACAGCAGAGCGAAGGTAGGGAAACGGCTTTTATTGCTTCAACATTATTCTAATATGTGTGTGTAAATAATTTGTCACTCTTTTATATTGGATGGTCTCATCTGTCTTCTGTACTTTTTCAGTACACATTAATTAAACAACTAACATTCGACAATCGTTCTTTTACCTATTTATAACTGAAAAGTCCTAAACACACGTATTCAGAAAATGTTAAAATTTCAAATAAAATACGGAATGCTATATTATTATAAATCTTTTTGTCTATCATTTGCCTATTTGTATGTAACTCGAAGCGACATGTCTTTGATTATAATATGCATAAGAGCAATCAATGTCTGCTAGACAGGACATTTAATTTAACTGTCCTTGTTCTTTATACATAAATACAGACTAAACGAACACCGCATATATTAGAGTTATTATGAACGTTTTGTTTTGCATCAAACGCTCAGTTTGTGTACTTGTATGCTCTTTGAGAAAGGTGCCATTTGAACCTAAATGCATTATGCTAGTCTAACATTAAATATTTAAATATGCGGTTTATTTTCAGTTATATATATATATATATATATATATATATATATATATATATATATATATATAAAACCTAAAACATACAAATTATTAATTATCCCAATTATTAAATAGTATTAGTCGATCAAAGCAGGTTTCGAATGTGAAGTGTTGCTCTGATTCAGATTCATTCTTCTCTCTGTCTCTCTCTTTCATTATATGTTGTTTGGATTGTGCTTTTATACATCAGTTTGATATATCAACAGTATTGAGCAGTGAAATTGCGATCTGACGAAGGAAAATGCCGCCTCCAACACATGTAGTGCCCGTTCTACATATTTCCAAATGAACCTAGAATGGCACACAATTTAATCGCAATACTTTCTAGTTCCATTTCGTTCATCCCATCCCCACCCACATTTACTCGCACAAGAAACAGCAAACGCAAATTGAGGGAGTAACTCTAAATATACATTTAATAATCTACAATACGTTGGTCTCCATAGAACTTATCAACAGTGTTAATATTATCAAGTAAGTTGAAATAACATGTCGACACTATGCGAGATATTCCTTTGTTATGAGGCGCACATACTGTGATCTATTTAATGCTTGTGTATCAAACTTTATGATAAATATACTAAAGGCCTTAAAACCAATAGATTTTAAATTTGAGACTGTCCGAATGCCCGCACTGAAACATTCTTTCACAGTGTGTTGGTTGGCCAGGTAGTAGACTAATCGACCCACAGAGCAACATGGGATTGACATTGAAAATCTATGCTCTTATGATAACTCTATCTTAGCCCGAAACTCTCTCTCTGTCTCTCTCTCTCTCTGTCTCTGTCTCTGTCTCTCTCTATCTCTCTCTCTCTCTAGCACCTTAGTACAATACTCTCTCTCTCTCTCTCTCTCTCTCTCTCTCTCTATCTCTCTCTCTCTCTCTCTCTAGCACCTTAGTACAATACACTTTTGACTTTCATGAGACAATATAGCTGGCTCTATGATGGATGCAATCATATATTGTTTACATACATTTCTTAGTTATAAACCGTAAGCGCGGATTCAAATCCCAACATGTTCATACTCAATCGGCTGTTACGAGTTCGTCCCTGTGCAAGGCAACTTCCTCGCCTCGACAATAAAGTGCTAGTGTGCCTTTAAACAATATAAACCAATTGGTAAGGCAATGAAGATTCTTTTTCTGAACCACATTCACTTGACGGTTAGATTTGTTATCGTATTTAATTTAAATTTACGTCCACAAACCGTTTTCTAAAAGTGCTATCATCTTGATTTGGAAACTGCTTTCAAATGTCAGAAATGACTAGATACAGTGGCATCTATCATTAGCTTCAATGAGTGTAGTATAGGGGCGAATAAATATTTTACACTTACTAACATATATTCTTATGTATTAAATGGTTTAAAAAGTATGATAAGTTTTTATTGAAATATTAAATACAAGTAAGAACCACAACTTATATTTATCGTATTTTTTCTGTACCCATGTGATTAGTGTGCTTTCCTTTAAACGAATTCTAATATCGAATTGAAACCAAGACAATTTTCAGTGACGTCGAACACTTCATGCTGACGTTAGTATAATCACATTTACTTTACTATACCATCTGGATAGAGTGCATTGTAGCTGAGTTGCAACAACGAGTACGTAAAGCAAAGTTAACTCTTTCAATTGAAACTGAATAACATAATCTGTTACGGCATTTTTGTCTGACATATATAGTTCGATATGTCTTATTTGTAAGAATCATCGCAGTATTGATTTTGAAGAAAAGATCAGACACTGTACTAATATACAATCACCTTTAATCAATATTTGCTTGCTCCATCCAAGCGTAGGAATTTTTTATTAGTAAAAACGAAAGACGTTTAAACATCTGACTATTAGCCGTGTACAACATTTAAAATCAGGATACATTTCATTACATAACATTAAATGTTTTATAATATTCAAAATGTTTATGTGTATTTACTTTCCTGATATGCTTTGTTTTGATTTGATACATCGCCCTACATTTCGTTAGCAAATGTGTGATATGCCGTCTTACTGTATAGTGCCGTCTTGGTCTGTGTTTAATCACACACATGCGGTCATGTCACCAGTGAAACACGCTACTCAGTTAAGTCATTGACATGATCATATGTTGTTACTCTCGGTCAGTAACTGTATCCGTGTAAAACATACTTATACAATTTGTTGAGATAAATATACTACACAAACTTGTATTATCAACATTAACATTGTTTGCAAATAGTTGACAGCACAGCTACCTTT